>NW_006500353.1:244378-269323 GCF_000471905.2 Amborella trichopoda
TACTACTATTACTAATTATATATATATATATATATATATATATATATATATATATATATATATATATATATAATAGTAGAGAGAGAGAGAGAGAGAGAGAGAGGGAGAGTAGTTTCATTTGCCCTATTCTTGTGGGTACAAATAACTTAATATGCCCCCAACTTTAGACATCTAGACATTTAGCTCATTTTGTGTATGCTGCAGGGGAACATATTCTAAGATGACAAAGGAGCCGTCCACATTGCTTTCATCTAAAATTTAGGAAGGCTCCACTCGTTCATCACAGCTGAGCTGCTTTGACACCATTTTAGATGCACCCATGCCTGAGGATACTCGGTCCTGCCATTTGCAAGATGCTATTTCAGTCTGTAAGTTCTGGTTATCAGAAGTTGGATCACAAAAGACGTGTGACCAAATTAGTCCGACGTAATTAGCACAATCTGGTAATTAAATTGTGAGTCAAGAAGCAAGCATGGCATGAATATGACCTTTATTACATGACGAGTGAGATCAAAGTTGAATTAAGAAAAGTAAAGTAAATCTAAGCCTTTGGGCTTGCCCCCTATTTGATGCGGTTATTAGCCAATGGTTTCAAGCTTCCTGGTGGCCGCCACTTCTTCACAGTAAAGTGCCGGCAACTCTGCCTTCCTATTGAAAGGCATCAGCCACCTGGTTGGTCTGTCCAGGTTTATACTCAAGCACCATATTAAACTCAGCAAAAAAGCCTCGCTACCGTGCCTGCTTTGGCGTGAGCTTCTTCTGGATCAGGTCGTCGCCACCCGTCTTGACCACAAATCGTCACCCAAGTAGTGTGTGCCTCCAAGTTATTAAGCAGTTTCGTGTTGTTTTTTTTAACATGAGTTTTACGTTGAATGTTGTTAATTGTCTTCACCATGGTTTTGTAATTTAGAGCATGCTGGTCAATGCAAATTGCAAGGAGATAATTGATGTTTAGCATTTCTGAAAGGAAAAGTCAGGTTTCTTCTTGTGAGCTGAGAATTGCTGTCCATTTTTTTCTCAAGTGACAGTACTCCCAGTTTGTTGTATACCTTAAATGGGTTATGTATATATTATTCTGAACTTGAATACCATTGATGATGGTCATATGAAATTTAAGACTGCTTAATTTTCAGATCTTCAAGTTTCTAGAATTTCAAGTTCAGACAAACAAGTTCCTAGACTACCCAGAATATCCCAGGTTATCAAACACACCATTTGTCAGTTGCAGACATTAAAAAATCCAGCTTCTAGAAATCTAGAACTTGCAGCTTTTAGAAATCTTCCAGTCAACAAAGAGGAACTTAAAGAAAGAGTGTTTTATCTCCTGCCCATGGTACAAGGACTACCTTTTTCTTCCATAGCATTTTTGGTTTTCATTAAGTATAGAAGCCTAACATAAATTTCCTTGGTTACATTAGCAAAATTTGCCGTGTTTCAAAACGTGGGTCGCTAGGGTGTATCTTCACCCACAGATCGGCAAGGTGCCACTAGATCTACTACCCAATGGGGTCTAAATCATTCTGAATTGGTGACCTAAAAATTTTAAAAAAAATAAAATAAAATAAAAACCAAACTAGAGGTTTATAGGTTGAGGATTTTTAGAGGACTTAAAAAATATTAAATAAACTTAAAAAAAAAGAGAAAAATATAAATCGGGGTTTTAAGGGGGACCTGGCCAGAACCATACCATCCTGGAATTGGTCCTGACCAATTAAAACACCAGACCTTTGCAAGGCATTTAGCCACAAAAACAAGAAGTTACGAAAGAGAAAAAGATAATTCAGCCTCATAAACTATCCAACAGTATGTATTTTTTCCATTGTAGCAGTGTACTTACTCCTATGGAAGCATAGTGCACGTGTATTCCCACATGCAGAATGATTACTGAGGAAGAGTTTCTCAATCAGATTTTTTAAATCGACTTTATAATTATTAGATGAGTATTTCAAGAAAAAAAATTTGGATTTTGAGTTTCCGACCTCTTTGTTCCAACCAACCAAAAAATGGACATTCCCCATTCAATATTAGGACAATTTTTCTAGTGCGTGTGGAACCGGTAAAAGAAAAATTGAACCGGAACAATTAACCGAACATGGGGCAAGAAGCAGTTACTCGGAACTAACCGGTAAACCGGCCGGTTCAACCAGCCTAACCAGGCAAGTCCCGGGCCATCAAAAAAGCGTTAAAAAAATACAAAAAAAATCTAATAAAATATGAAATGTATATTTAAAGCATGACCAAACAAAGCACATTCAATGAAGTTAAAAATTAAGGGAAACGATGGATTTTAAACAATCAATTTGTGACGAGGTATTTTTTTAATTTTTAAAAAAGATGAGAAAATATAAAAATAAATATTAATGTCCAAAACAATTTCCAATCTACACCCATAATGATGAAAAATTAAAAAATACATTGAAAACAAAATACCTTATTTTTGGGGATTTTATATAATTTTTTTGAAAATTTTAAAATACCAAGCCGGTTCACCAAAACCGGCCATTCTAACCAGGTGGTTCCAGTTTGAATCGCCCGATTTTTCCTATACTGCGTGGAAACTTTTTTTTTCTTTTCTTTTATGAAGTTGGTCGCTTAGAGGGTATGTTCCCAAAATTTGAGGTCCCAAAAATACTCCTAGAAAAGGTTCTATGATCTTTGGCTTTTTCCCTTCTATTCCAACTCACAAGTGAAGAGAGGAGTTGGCATATTGTAAAGCAGCAGAAATCAGTCGAGCAACAATTCTGCCTAAGTAACCTGTCTTTCCATTATATGCCATGGTCACCACCCCGCAAGCCACTCAAAACAACTTCTCCCTAACCCAGACAACCAAAGTACACTGTCATCAATCCAGAAGTTTGAAAAAATTCGAAAATCATTGATCCCCCACCCAAACTCCTCCCAAATTCTTGAATACCAATTGCTTCAAAACTGCATTCTATTGCACCCACTTCTTCTATTCACAATCATGTAATACCCAGATCTGTGCTTGTGCTCTCGAATCTTAATAAATTAAAAAATAAGAGTAACAAAAATAACCCTACCTACTAAACAACCCAGAATGCACTCGTCCATTTCACAAGTGAATGGATCTGTCAATAAATTAACACTCAACCGATGTTCACATCAAGAACCATTTTTCCCAACTGCCACTCTTCCATCATACGCAACCCGTAAGTCCTGGCTATGTGAGCTTCACTCAAAGAGTGCCTCCTCTAACCTGAAATCCCAGAGTAATGTTTTCATTAAACCAGGTGTGGAAATGGGCAAAAAAAATTGAATCCAAAGACAGTTGATCCAACTGGCCACTCTTCACATGGCTATGGGTGTGTAGTGGAAGAGTATGATTACCTTATAGCATCTAACTATGCTCCAGAGGTAGCAAAAGGAAGAAAACATGGCTAGCTTTTAAGTATAATGAAAAAAGGGAAGAGAGAAGAAGCTCAAAGAAATCAGCCGGAAATACACTGCACTACAGAGCTGATTTTAGGACATCGCTTAAGACTTAAAATGGGTGGAAGATTTTAAGGGGCTGAAGAGCATGCCCAAGATGGATTGCAAGAATCTGTGTTTAACCCATATAGCAATTTCAAGTAAACTTTGACAATGAACTTAGAAAAAGTTGTACACCTCAATAATTCAATTTTCATAGCGTGTAAAACAAAACAAAAAAGAGTATTTTCTCTTTTTTCACGAATTAATCCCATCCTTAACTAATATTGGCTTATCAAACCATAATAAGATAAAAGTTATGAACGCTCTACTTCAATCCCTCTATTCACAAATGAAATGAGCTTGATAGCTTACTGCAGGATTTTGCTTCAAAAACTTACTTCAATTCATATCGGTATGCATATTAGGCTTCGAGTTATAAAAAATGATAAAACCCTTGATCTACATACCTTTTTTAATCAATGTCTACTAATGTATAATGCTCTTACACTGCAAACTATGTGTAATGATATTATCAAATATTTCAACACAAGTCAATTATGCAATAACAGGGCAGCTATGAGTATGAATAACAAAACAAACAAAACAAAAATACAGAAAAATCTAAAAGAATCTCATATTTCAGATACAAGAAACTGCACCCAATGAAAAGCAATGTACCAAAACAATTTGCATCTTCATAAAGCATTGCAATATTGCTACACCAAGTCAAGAACCGCTAGAGAATACCAGATCTAACATGTAACACAAACTTCCTTTTGAGCTCACACAAAACTTGGCCTCGAACCCATGAATGGAAGATGATTGTTAAGTGAGGTTGTGGGTAGAAAACCAGCAAACATCTCCATGAAATAAGAAACCTAGAAGAGTTCAACCTACTCACACTAGTCAACAAGGCTAAGCAAGTCACAGAACAAAAATCTCCTGCATATCTTATCACAGAACGAAAGACAACTAAAATCAAACAAAAGATTTCAATTGTAATGGAAATAAACCTACTTTACAAACTACCCTATATGTATCTCGCCATTCTTCTTCTCGGCAGTGAACAAGCTTGATCGATTCAAAAAAACACAGCTCATATTTGGATCTTCAATCACTTCGCTTAATCGGGCATTGTTTGTATTATATGTTATCCCAACACTGGTGTTGCTTAAAAAGTTCACAGGACGGCGATTCTGGATGTGGATAAGTAGTATGTCACCAATGAAGAGATTTGCAGATGCAAAAAAATCATAGACCCCCAATCGCCCCAATTTTTTAAACAACAGTGATGTCAAATCTGCATTCATCACTTCCACCCACTTCTTCCCTTCTGTTAAAAGCCAAGCATGCGCTTGTTCTTGAGAATGTGGACCTACCTGTATCAGACAAAGGCAACTGTCCCTCTCATGGATGCGATAAGAGCAATCCTTGTCGTTAAGCCGTGTTGGAGTAAGGATTATTTCCCATTCTTCTGTCTCCATATCTAAAGCAAGTAAATGGCGCTCGTTCTCTCCATTACAGAGTACATAGCAAGTAAAACCCACACAAACCATGAACCATGGGGTATGTATTCGGAAATTTGGTTGGTTTCTCGGCCGCCTCCATCTCCCAATTGATGAATCAAAGATTAAACAGGAACAATTCTTTCTGGTACCGACCAAAATCTTAAATTTTTTATCAATTGGGTTAAAGTAAAATCCAAATATTTTCTGCACTCCAAATGCTAGCCTTGGAAGACCCATGAATTGTTTTTGAGCCAGGGGATTTCCAACAGTAAAGAAAGAATCCCTTCTGAAATACCCGTCCTGTATGATTGATTTCACAAGACAGCATGCAATGCCATTATGGCAGGCCATGGAGGTCAGGTCTTGATGCTGAAACGCTGTCTTCGTATACGAAGAAGGATTGTTAATATTCTCAGCACTCGCGAAGAACATTTGGTTGTTTTGGAGGAAGAGAGAACGAGTGTTAGAAAGAGAAAAGGTAATGGCGAAGTGGGAAGATGAGAGCAAGCTTTGCCATGGTCGTGAGACTACCTTGAATCTGCATATGGACTTCACCGGCAATGAAATAAGGATCTTAGTCACCAATTCATCAGGTAAAATAGAAGATAACGAGACCATTTCTTCCTCTGTATGTCGCTCTTGCTCTGAAGAAACCATGGAATCGTCTGGTTCTTGCTCCATGAATATGGCCAAAAAGGAGGTCCAACAGCAACAAAATTTAATCATCTGAAAGCCTTATATATCTGCTTTCACTGAAGAGAGGTGGAAGTTGTTTTAGGATAAGAGCATTATGAAGGGAAGGGACAGGACGCACGTCTTCTCACTCACTCTTAATTGCAGCAATCGGGCTGAGAGTACGATCGCAGCGGATATTTTAAAGAGACGCACCACGGCACTTTCCCCTGCCAAACTTTGTTTTTCCATTGTAAACCAACTTTTCGATGGAATTTAGGTATGGCAAAAATATCTTTATTCACAACGTCCCATCATTTCGATAAGAGTTGACATTTTGGACCCAAATAACATATTGGGGGCAATACAAAAAATTACTGGACCGCCTCAAAATAACAAGAGTTGACATTTTGGACCCAAATAACATATTGGGGACAACACACAAAATTACTGGACCGCCTCAAAATAACAAGAGTTGACATTTTGGACCCAAATAACATATTGGGGGCAACACACAAAATTACTGGACCGCCTCAAAATAACAAGAGTTGACATTTTGGACCCAAATAACATATTGGGGGCAGCACACAAAATTACTGGACCGCCTCAAAATAACAACCGTATCACTTACAACTACCGAACCAAAAATGAGTACCGACGGACCACTTCTTATATAATGACAAACTTTGAAATTCAGATACATTTACTGTCGCACAGCTTTTTGCACTTACATAACGTCGGGTCGGGTCTCTACTGCCGCATACTGCCGAACCGCATTTTGTGTACACAAAATGCGAGAGCCCTATTGTCAAACCACGTTTTACACACTAACAAAGTAAGCGCCTTACTGATAGACGGCACTCATACAGTACCCTATTTTGGTGGGATAGATACCCTATTTTGGTAGAATAGAAGACAGAGGTATAGGTAAAGTAAAAAATAAACAAAAGGTAATTTAGGTTTTTTTATTTTTTATTTTATTGGGGTTTCGGTATTAAAAGTGTATTTTGGAAAAAAAAAAAAAGTGAGGAAAAAAGTTAAACCGAGAGTAAATTATATAGAAAGTATAATCTTGGGGTTTTTTTGTAATTTTTCCTATATTAAAGGTTTTGTAGTCGGTCTAATTTTGATTGGTTAGATCATTCTTAAATTGCCTCGCCGACTCGACAATGTGTCCAACCTTGTAGTAGTACCAACGAGCTATGTGATGAAGTCTCTAACTCCACTGTCATTGGAAGGGTACGGGCCCAAATCCTACTATTTTTTTTTTTTAGGATTTTCTTAAATTTCCCATCCGGCCAAATCCCTACTTACGTCTTTTTTTTTCTTCTTCTTTTTATTATAAGATCATTTTTAAATTTCGCCTCCGAATAGATACATGTAATTACGTCCTTCTTATACTAATGGTAAATAGTTTCACTCTAAATAGAGAAAAAGTATTGAACGAGATCAGTGGTTTAAAAAATGGATCGGTGCCACGAATCGACATCAAGATGCATGGACATGAGAAAAAAATGGATTTCAAGTTTTGAAAATAGTATATTTTATATTACATTTTTGGACCGTCAATTTTCAAGATTTTTCAAGTTTTCATAGATATGTCGAACTACGCTATTTTTTAAGCTTTATACTTTATAAATAAAAATGAAAATATATTTTAAGGCTATCGCAAAGATTTTCAGTGTTGAAACCACATTTCTTGACACTATGTGAAGGTTAGAGCCTAGGCTCTATACAAACTGCATCCAATAATCATTAAGTGATTTTAAACTATATCCCAAAAATTTTAGATCAAGAAAAAAATTATTTTACCTAATGGAGCAAGTGCACAGTGTGCTCCTACAAAATGACCTGTGACAAAAGAACGCGTCATGGCGCACCCCACACTTTTTTTTTTCATCCTAAGATAGGTGCTCTGCAGGAGCACATCATAATATTAGATCCATTTTAGAGTCACACAACAATTGTTTTTAAGTGAGAAAAATCTAGATTTTCAATTTAAAAATGAATAAGTGTATGATGTGCTCCCATAGAAGCACTACACATGTTTTTATCCGGGGCCAATTGAAAGGGTGGTTCGGAACTTAAAGCTCTAAACTACTCCTTCACTTTCATTTTTGAGCTTAGTTACAGAAGAAGAACCCATTCGGAGCTTGAAGTGTTCCGAACCGGGAGTACTTTGGGAAAAAATAAAGAACATAAAAAAAAAGGGACATGGGGCTAAAATATCAAATATTGGGGATATTTTTTCAGTTCCTCAAGTTATAATAAATATTAGCATAAATTTCCCAAAATAAAAGTTTAAATACGATAGTAAATAATTTATCTATTTCAAAACTTTCTTTCTAATTCATACAATGTTTAAAGATTCATTTTGTTAGGGTTTTGTTAAGCTACACCACTTGGTCGTGTGTAGACCCTTTAAGTGGTCAACATTTTTTGACACTAAAATACCTTTGAATTGTAATATAAAATTTTTCAAATAGAAGTATTTTTGGTCATTTAGAATGGTAGAATGGATATTTTTATAAAAAAATAGTGACATTCTATTAATAGTTAAAAATAATTAATATATCTTGTGGGTGACGTGACACACCATATCGGTGATATCAATGTCTACTATTGTTAATAAAAGCTTTTGTTTTTATTAAGAATTTCCAATTTACTTTTGATTAATTACTTAAAATACTCTTAAACAAAAAGTTACTATACTATATGATAAAGGCATTTTTTGTCATTTCAAAAGGGTAGAATGGATATTTTTTTTCAAAAAATAGTGGCATTCTATTAGTAGTTAAAAATAATTACTACATCTTGTGAGTGATGTCACCCACCATATGGGTGATGTCATTGTCCACTATTATTAATAAATATTTTTGTTTCTATTAAGAATTTCTAGTTTACCCCTACTTAACTACAAAAAATACCCCTAAACAAAAAGTTATTATACTATAGGACAAGAGCATTTAAATATCTAAAAATGTTGAGCACTTTAAGGGGTTTACACTACAAGTGGTGTAGCCTAACAAAATCCATTTAAAATTTTATAATTAAATATAAAAATAGATTTTGAGAAAATCCTAAAAACATTTTATATCAAAATTATATACCATGATAAAATTTGAAGGTGCACCTTACCTCTACAACTACAGATGCATCCGTATGCCAACTGCGCCCCTGAATAAAAGTCTTCATTATTGTAAGACCTCCATATGGGGCAAGCATTATAAGAGGCCTTTCCTTGGCAGTTTTGTTTTTAGCTATAAAAAGCAACTTCCATATTAATAAAACAAGTAAGGACGTGGTTTCTATAAGCTTGTAACTTTAAACAATCCAATTAAGGCGCACCTCCAAATTTTATCACAACATGTAATTTTGGTGTAAAATATTTTTAGGATTATTTCAAAATCTATTTTCATATCTAGTTATAAAATTTAAACTCTAAATATGATTAAAATCAAATCGATCTATAAACATATGAAAATCTTGAAAATGGACCACTAATTTTTCATCCATAAAGCTGTTCAAGTAAGACCATGACCTGAATAAAGTAAGAGCAACACATAATGTAGGACCAAGGAATGGTGCCTACCAAAGTGGTTCTAGGGTGGTGAGTGATTAAAATACTAGACTGGGGTTTATAAGGGAATGGCATATGTGATGAACTGTAGGATTGTTGAGGTAGTGGCTGTTTGAAAGAGGAGGCTCTCTAAAATTGTATAGACTCAGCATCAAACAATATTAGTTTTCATACTATGAGCACCACAAAAGAGTAGGGTCCCTAGACTTGCATAATAGAATCACTGCACAGGAACCAGGAAGATAACCTAAATTTTATATGGAGTGGGCACCATTAGGTCTTTCGTGCAGAGTCAGCATTATCAGACGACAAAAAATCAGCGCCCAAGTGATAGAGTCCAAAAACTAAGTTTCAAGAAGCCATTCTTTATTCATTTACTTAACTTCATTTCGTGGACTCGGCCTAAGACATGTTGTTAACCCCAATCCTAGTTTGGTTTAGAAATCTAACCGACATTAGACTATTTAATATGAGTAATGATCATATGAGACCCTCTCACACCCATATGTTTAGGACCTCAAAGGATTACCATTAAATTTGACACATATCACTAGAAAAGTTATCGCATGTCAGTTGACTTTTCTAGAGATCTGTACCAAATTTAATCTTTTGAAGTCCTACATACATGGGAGGGCCTCACATGGTCATTTCTCATTTAATATATAAATTGTAGTTAATAAACTAGAAAACCTTTGTAATTAAGGAAATTACAAAAGAAAAAACTAAGCTCTAGATATTCAAATTAAAAAAACAAAAGATGAAAAATTTTATAATATAAAAATATAATCTTTATTAGAAACTAAAAACAAAAAACTACGTCTAAAACCAGTAAACAAATTGCTTTATATAGTGTAGCTCACTATAATATAGGTAGACATCTTTCAAGGTGAGTTTTGGATCAGCACACATACAACCAGGTGAATTTTGGATCACCCTAGCACATATTGAAGTTAAACGTTTGAGTAATCTGTTGCCCTAATCTGGTCGAAGAGCACACCTACAACTAGGTGAGTTTTGGATCACTCTAGCACATATTCAAGTTAAATGTTTGAGTAATCTATTGTCCTAATCTTGTTGAGGAGCATTTTTTTTTATTTAGAGATATTCTTTTCCATTTGTATGAGTACTCCGCCGCCCTGGTTGAAGCCACACTTTTCTTTCTTCATTCTTCTTTTAGAAGAGCGAAACCAGCCAAACCATAGGTAGAACTTTTAACCCTTCAGGTCCATCAGCTAAACAATAATTCCAATCTTTAACCCCTCATGTATACAAGTCAAACCATAAGTCCAAGCCTAACAATAATTTCAATCTTTTAATTCCTTCATATACAGAAGCCAAACCATAAGTCCAGGTTTGACAAATACGTTATGTTGTTGATGCTAACCATATTCAACCCTTCACTGTCCCCATGGAAAAAACTCCACTAATTCACCTGTAACACAAAGGAAAAACTCCACTAAAACTCTATTAATTCAGCTGAAAACATATTAGCCCAACTAATTCAGCCGAAAACATATTTTTCTCCGAGATATATTAGGTAGAGTTTACCAAAAACAATAAATGCCTTGATGTAGGAACCTTCTCAATCAATGCATTGCAGTACATGACCAACATAATCAATAAAAATTTCGAAAACAACATTTTTGAAAAGCTTACAATGGTTAATTACCACTTATGACGGGGAAGCAATTAGCATGACTAACAAAAACTAACATGTCAAATAGATAAAAAAAACTCCAAAGAATCAAACATTTCAGACAAAAGAAATTGAACCAAACAAACACGAAGTACCAACAATATGTGTATCAAAAAAAGTATAGTAATAGCCAATAAAGTAGTCATCAATTGTTACTAGTATCCTCACGGAAATTCAAGAACTACTATGTAAATTTACAGGCACGTGTCATTAAAACAAAGGTTGAGGGTTTATTAGCAGCACGGGCAACTCAGTCTAGACTTGACCAACCCAACTCGAAATTCTATCGGTCTTTTTTAAACCGGTCCGGGCTTGGCTGGAAGCCCAAAAAATTCAGCTTGAAATCAGCCTGAATTCTAAGACCGGCCCCAAGGCCTGCACCCAGCCCAGATCGCAATCCTAAATATTATAGTACTAATTGATTTAGATATATGTGTTTATCATTGATTTCACATTCACGATTATTTCTTTGTCGCTAGGTATTTTACGATAGGCATCTAATCAAACCAAAATATAATCGCCATATTTAATAATCTAAAACAAATTAATAATAATCTAATTCAAAACAAACATGCATTAACGATGTCATGTTTCCTACCTTGCTTATATCAAGAATAACTCAAATTATTTCTTTTATCAAGATTATCGGAAGGAGAAGACTAAGTAGGATTTGTTTGTAAAAATCACTAAACATAATAGCTTGTTGTTGAAGAAAATCACCAGAATTAGCTAGAAATCGGGTTTGAGTTAAGACAGCTACTGGGTTTTCATAACACTACATCTCAAATTCCATTCTTATGTGACCTTTAAAAAAAAGATCACGACATGTTGGGTATCTTTTTGGAGCTAGTAGATGGAGGTAAGAACATATCTTCTTGAAAAACTTGGAGCTAGTAGATAGAGGTACAAATATCTTCATAGTAGATGCAATAAGACAGAGGCAAGTTACTTTCTCCCATTTTACTACATATACAAATGTTTGGGGAATATACTAGGTTTCGGGAATACCTATTCAATACTTTATCACATCTTATATAGGATGAGGTTTCTATAGGACCTAGGTTTTATGAAAACAAAACAAAACCTCACCTCAAATCTTAGTCTGGAGAGTACTTTTAGCGATGGAAATATTTATGATGACTCTAAAATCAATTTCCGACACCAACAATAAAACTTGAAACTTAAAAAAATAGTACAGATCTTACGGATCTGTGAACACTTATCTTTAAAGCAAAATGGACGGTCTACATAACTTGTTACCATATACACTATTTTTAGAGCTTGAAATCCTATGTTTTTCCACAACCATAATGTTCAAGTCGAGATGATCGATGTAAAGGTTTTCCAATGCTTGAGTTGCAATTTTCAATGAGTTATAAAGTGGGGATTTACTTGTTTTGATAGGGCTGTGACCCTATCAATCTGTTTTCTTTTTATATATATACAATACTTTATCCCATTTTACATATATACTTCAACAGATGGAGGTACAAATATCTTCATGAAACTAGTAGATGTAGTGAGATAGAGTTAGGGAAGCGGTATGTTTATGGAATACCTCTTAAATACTTTATCCCATTCCACATATATTTAACGTGATACCTTAGCTTAGAGGGAGGAGGTCATCTTATTCATGTAGTTCAATATAATGTTTTAGATTGAGACAGAGGATACATGTATGGAACTACTTTGAGATAGAGGATACATGTATAGAACTATGTTTCTTTTGGGGTAATTCAGCATAATACTTAAACTTTGAGATAGAGGATATACATGTATGGAACTATGTTTCAGGGAAGGGTATATTTATGGAATGAAAAATTGTTTCATGTGGGCTAAACCACATTTCTACCTACACAGTTCCAAAGTATAAAGCATCCATCTTAAATATGGATACAAATATATGGTCCAGCTAAAAACTATTGAAACTAATGGTCCAAATGTTTTCTTAATAGAATTATTATTTTAAATTTTTAAAATTTATTTATTTATTCATATTCATGATCTCCATGCTAGAGATTACAAGTCCTTAAAATATTAAGTCCAAAAATCTATCTCAAAAATAGATTTTTAAGAGGTGACTCATTTCTACGTGGACTCATAGATATCGTGTCCTTATGGAATGCCTCTTGAATACTTTATCTTATACATACATGGAACCTTTTTCTCTCTTTTTTTGGGGAGTTAAGTGATAAGAATTCAACTTGAGAGGTAGACGTCAATGTTAACCACTCAAGCCCAAGCCCAATTCCTACATGTTTCTACATTGAAAAAGACAATATATAACCAAAATCTCCACACCTTTCATATCCTTTATTAAAATCTCCACACCTTTCATATCCTTTACTTTTTTAATAATAAAACTCAGTAATTGAGAAAGAAACAAGTATTTTATAATATGTAAAATAATAAATGAATAAATTAAAAGAAATTCTTATAATTTGTGCTCTATTACTTAGTAAACTCTCATGCTTTTATCGAATCTCCAACGAACCAATGCTAGGTCGATAATTTATAATACCTAATTTACAAGGATGGAAATATTAGTTACCATAGAGCATTTAATAAGTATTTTTCTTCTTCATTTGTTCGATCCTTAAATTGTACTTGTCAGATGCACATGCTTATATAAATGCATTGGGCATTGCAAGAAACTACAATATTTATTTCATCTTAAAATGCAAAAAATTACTTCTAGATAGAACATGAGCCTAAACCAATCCTTTAGAAAATTTCCTCTACTTTCATCACAATAAAACATGACTTTTAAAAAGCATATTTAAGAAAATGAAAAAGAGATCCAACTATCACAAATAATGTAATGCAAATTCTAAGAAAAATAATTAGTAATCAATAAGAAGTTATGCAGCATAATCATTAAAACAAAAAGAAAACTACAAGATCGTAATAAAAAATTAGTAAAAAAATACTCAAACAATATACCTCTTCAATTACCTCCAATGCCCTAATATATTTGTATGTATTAACCAACTTTTTAGTTTACTAACCAAACTTACTCGAAGTTTTCTAGTTTGTAGAAGTTATTTAGAGAAAGAGAATTGTAAGGTGTTTATAACATAAAAAGGAGGTCATTTCAACTTCTTATCACAGTGACAGCATGTGATTCCTAACATGTTATTTCAATGTCTTACTCTAAGTCAAGAGTGAAGGACATGTAAAAGATGTGGCAAGTTAGGAGTAGGTGAAGTTATAAAACTATAGGACTCCAAAGACGGTAGAAAAATTGCATACTTTATTAGACCCAAGTCAATTACCAAAACTATTCAAATATCTAAACCTTCTATAATAAAATCTTTAAAAAATATAAAAATTGAAAAATGAAATTACCATCAGTCTGTATTAAATAAAAAATATCACAAATAAAAGAAGTGCACATGTGATCAAACAATCATCATAATTATACACAGCAATTAAAATGAATAATATCTTAAAAAATTGGAGTAGAGATTAAAAATCACATGATTTTATATTAAGTCTCAATAAAGATAAAGATGTAAATAAATCAAAATTAAATTTCTATAACAATTGACTAATATTTCCGAAAAATCTATGCACAATCCTACGTTCGTAAAATCGGTCGGATCGACCTAGACCTAGTTGGGTTACCCGGACCCGCTCATTGGGCGCCCTGGTTTTCAAGCTGAGATCTATACAAAATTATTAAAAAATAATAATAAAAATAAATGATAAGCTAATTTGTTATGTCTTTTTTTATGTTTTCTAACATTTTGGCAAAAGATTGGAAAGTGTTTTGGCCATGAATAATTATTTGTACATTTTCCATTCTCTTTTGAATTATTTCTAAAATACTTCTAGTCACAAATTCATTTTTCGAAATTTATTTCTTCCGTACTTTTTTATCTCATTTCGTGTGTTTCATATAATTTTTACTTTAACCATAATTGTCAAAGTTTTCCAGAATTTTTTGTATTTTTTTTAACAATTTTTTGGTCAACCTACCCAACTCTTGGGTACTCAAACCATATTCGGGTTATACCCGGCCCGGCACAAGACCGAGTTCTGTTCACGGTTTGTGCTTTCCTACACAGGTACAATTTTTCTAAGACAAAAATTGAACATGGTAACTCTATAAAGCATGCCAATCGCCACTGATCCACATTTTAAATAAAATGGATAAAAATAACTAAATGATTTATCAAAAACCCAAAAATAGTTAAATGTTCATAGATCTACCAGTTCTACACTATTTTTTAGAGCTTCAAATTCCATAATCGTAAATATATTTCCAAGTCATCATACAAGTTTCAATTGGAAAAACACTTATTTGATGGGTTCTTTTGTGGGGGCTGTAAAAAATAATTTGTAATAGAAGACCTTTCAATCTAATTTAAATAAACATGACAACAAAATGGTAAAAAAATTAATTATATTTTTTTAAATACTTTGGTACCTCAAAAATTGTTTAAAAGAACGGATTGTATACGATGAGACCAATGGTCTAAAATTAATTATGACCACCTTGTATCAAAGATAAATTATCTCATTATATACTTTTTCTCAAAAAAAAAAAAAGTAATATTATAATCAGTATAAAAAATAGGGTGCGATTTGTATAGAGCCTAGGCTCTAAACAATCAAATTAGAACCTACCTTAAAATAGTGTCGAAAAATGTGGTTTCAATACTGAAAATTTTTGTTATAGCCTTAAAATATATTTTCATCTTTATTTATAAAATTTAAATCTTCAAAAATAGTATAGATCGACAGATCTATGAAAACTTGAAAATCTTGAAAATTGACGGTCCAAAAAATACGTGACAAAATACCCTATTTCCAAAACTTGAAATCAAATTTTTTTCTCATGTCCATGCATCTTGACTTAGAGATGATCAATTTTGAGGATATTTGGGCAACAAAATAACCTCTTCTAGTGAAATTTTGAGATAGGCTCTAATTTGATTGCTTAGAGCCTCGGCTTTATATAAACTTTTCCCTAAAAAATAAATGCCCAAAGTAGTCCTTTCAATGTGAGCATTGTCGTGTGATAATGCAAACATCTATTTTCCTACATCTATTCAAATTTTAGAAACCATCTAGAGAATGTATATTATTTAAATTTTTATCTGTAGTAAAAATTTGATAAACACTTCATAGGAAGAAAAAGGTTCTTGTAATCTCAACTAAAAACAAAATTATCAAACTACGAGCTCAAATATTACCATCCAATTATAATGACAGTAAAATTCATATAAAATGAGAAAGGTAAAGGAGAATAGAAGAAGAGAAATTGTGTGAAGTAAAGGAATTGCAATTGCATTAAATATTGTGAAACTTCGATATTTTATAGTTTGAAGTAACTCCAATAGAGTATTAAATATTGGAGAAATTCACATAATTTACAATATCTGCCCAGTTATAAAACTTGCCATTTTCATGAATATTGAATTTGTTGCTCTGTTATAAAATTTGCCACTTTTATAAAAAGGGGATAGAGAGAAGTGTAGGAATTGGGACTGAGAGGTGCAGAAATACCGTGGAATTGGATTCATCTGTTTTTTAAAGTAGATTAGGAAATCCAAGATTATAATGTACCAAAACCTTGGACCATGTTTGATGGGAGCGAGAATCGATTTTGAAATAGTACTGGAATCCACTAATGGTTGGAACGTGATCCCCTTTATTTGGGAGCAAGATCCCAAAATTCAAAAAACCGGGATCCCTACGAGATCCCGAGGAGGAACAAGGGGATCGAGGTTCTGGAGCGGGAATGCCACCCTAGCCCCACAGTTCCCTTAACTACGATCAAAAGTAAGGTAGTCACACAATGAAATGATGAAAATATGCACGAAAAATTATGAACCATAATTAAGACTCCACAACATAACATATCACTAATGGGTATGATGCATTCTGATTGTTCTTGTTCTCGATTAGAACAAACCAATTTTATTCATTTCCACACTAGTAATGACCAAGATAGTTCAAACAAACAGGTTTAACTATAAAAAGCAGGAACTAAATGGCTATCTACTCTACTCTTGAACTTAAACTTAGTCCATATCAATTATGGAAACAAATTTAATTTAGTCATTGCGACAGTTCAAATTTCTTATCGGTAAGTTTTTCGCCTTTGTGGCATCCTCAACCAGCAACACTCTGTTCTGCACATTTCTTCTTCCCTTGCACCTATAATTGTCAGCCTGCTTCATACCTCCCTCAGATGCCCTTACCTCCCTCAGATGCCCTTAATATATGTTGCTTCCTCCCTCCTCTCACCCCCCATAAGAGAACCTGCAAATACATCTCAGAGCCTTACACCAAACTGATATCAAATTTGTCATCCTATTATTGGTCAATTGAGTCCTGGGTAGTACACAAACAAAGTGTATGATATAGCCATGCAAGCGCCCGTTCCACTTTCTCCATCAATGGAGAGAATGGAGAAGATATATACCTCGATTTGATGGACAATGGCTTCTTTTGAATGAAGGTACGAATTATCTCCACCAACATCCATCCTCAGTGACAGGTGGTAGAAGGGAATGCGTGCATAGCTATACAATTCACATGTAGCACTTGGAGTTGTGGGGTATTCGATAATAGTTTGCAGTGAAATAACAAAGGTTAAGGAATTCTAGAGTTTAGAACGCAGTTTAATCACCAAAGTTTCTTTAACAATTCTATAGTTTCTGCATTAATGAATTTCTACGAATTTTAAAATAGAAATGACATGTTAATTCTTTTGTATTCAAATTTGGTTCAGTCCAAAATTCGAAGATGGACAAATGTGAATTGATACACAGGATGGATGAATTTGCAGAAAAATAACGTACATTTCAGCATCAGAAAATTTGTCTTGTGAGACCTAATTTTTTCTGCCCCTAGCAATTGAGTCTCAAGTATTGCAGAACTTCCATAGAAATATGAAATCATAATAGTTATGTTTCATCAAACAAAACTATGGTATTTTTAGTTTTGAAACAATCAAGAAATTCAGGAAAGAAACTTAAATCACAGAATTGGGAAGACACCACCTATACTATCACAAATTGATTACCATAGATACAAACCTTTTTTGTTCCCAATGAGAATGTGAAATTCACTCATTTAAAGTTAGTCCTTTGCCCAAGTAAATACATGCTAGTTGGGAAAGAGAGAAGGTTTTCTCCATTCCCCTTCGGATCACATCTTCCCATTATTAAGACAATGGAGAGGAATCTGGATAAGAACTTGTGTAAGATCAATGTCCAAATTGCATTAAATTGCCAATGTTTCATTTGATACTACTTCAATATTTAATAGTTTTTAGGATTTTTGTGACATTTAAATTTAGATTTAAAATTTTTAACCATATATTTGTTTGAAATGCCCAATCCCATCCTTAAATGCAAAAATAAACATGATAGTTTTTCCTTTCCTTTTCTTGAAATGTGTGTTAGTATTATATCCCTCACTAGTAATAATGGTAGTACTAGTAGTATTAGATAAAAATGCCTAATGGTGAGCAAGAGCTTATCCATAAAGGTCATCAAAGAAGGCTCTTCATTTTACATGGGAACTCTTTGAAAGTGATGTCTTTTCAAATAACTAAAAAGCCATAGTTGATTTAGAGAAAAGTGTGAGCTGGGCTTGCGCTCTCCACAACACTGTATATTTCCTCCGGTTGATTCAGGGAAAATGCCATCGGATCCAACACTCAAGTGTGGCATGTTTGGTAAAAGGGGGAGTAACTGGTACAGGTCCCCCTTAAGAGTGTCAGTACCACACATATAGCGGAGGGCCATTTACAAAGCATCTATGAAACACCCCCTAAAAAAGTAGCATTCCTAAATTGGACCCACCGATTCATCCCAAAAGAAAAAGGGACGGTCTTCTCTTACACAAAATAGAATGGAGCGGGAGCACACAAGACTCAACTTTCACCAGCAATACCAGCAGTTTATACAGCCATTAATTCATCATGCATGTACCATAAATACATTACAAGAGAAAAGGAGAGGAAAATGGAGTTCAGCCACTTGGCATAGGACTTTGGGCATAAAACCTGGAATACCATAGTCTATGTTATAAACAACAACCTAACTACGAAACAGAAAAAAAGGACAAAGAATATGAGCT
The DNA here is from genome assembly GCF_000471905.2 of Amborella trichopoda. The sequence continues at coordinate 263,367 of NW_006500353.1, forward strand.
AGTATCATCAACGTTTTCCCTCATTGGGACTCACTCAACTGTATTGTGAGCTCATTCATTAAATTGTATACAGAGGTGAAGGCATGAGGAATATGCACCCTTTGGGTAGAGAAATATCCCATCTGCGAGCACCCATAAGGAAATTGGGCTTTCGAACAAATATGCCACCTGAGGAAGATTGCAAGTTAGCATGAAGGGAACGACACCTAAAGGTTTGCCACACAGCATAGTGGTTAGGGAGCCAGGGCTACAGTAGTTCCAACTAAGTTTGATCCTAGGTTGGCCATCAAAAAATAAGAAAAGATAGACAACCAAGGTTAGTTTGCATGAAGGGAACCACACCTAAAGGTTTGCCACGCAGTCATAGTGGTTAAGGTGCCAGGGCTACAATAGTTCCAACTAAGTTTGATCCTAGATTGGCCATCAAAAAATAAGAAAAGATAGACAACCAAGGTTAGGGCAAAAGGCTGCAATGCTAAGGTCGGCAGCTTGAATACAGTCGTCCCAATGTGTGTGTGTGTGAGAGAGAGAGATTCTCTTGAGAAATACAAAGAGAAAGTCTAAGAAAGAGAACTTCATAAAAAGCCTCTAACCAGGAATAAATGTCAAAAAACAAAACAAAAAGTGTGTGGGCTGAAGAGCGCTCCACATGGTAGGGCTTCCATTAATGGAGGCATTAATACAACAGCCCAATAATCGAGGAATGCTAAGACAGTATATGTGTTTCCTTAATGTAAAAAATCCCTAAATTCTATAATCTTTATATTTAGGGTACTTGATTTGTATTTTCATTTTATTTACCAACTAATTAAAATATATCAAAGAAGTGCTTATTAGGTGTTTTAGTTTTCTGAAAACTTAAAACCTAGATAAATAATTCTAAAAAATTTAGAACACCTCATGTCCTCTGGTAGTGAAGTAAAAATCAATCAATAATATCCATTATAATATTTTATATTTACACTCATGTCCCATTTTTGTGTTTTCTATTTTTTCGCAGAATACCCTCAGTTCAGAACTTCAAGTTCGGAACCATGGTCTTCTTTTAGTCTAAGAGATCAATTATAAACTTGAAGTTCTAAAGTGATTTTTTTGTAACTAGGGCAGTTCAGAACCTAAATTTCTAACCAGTCCTTTGCTTAAAAAAAGAGAGGGGAGGGGGGAAGTGAAGGAGCTGTTCAAAGCTCCAAGTAAAAACATGTCTGTTGTGCTCCTAGAGGAGCACATCATACAGCTAGTCTCTAAAAAAAATGTATTTTTTAATTAAAAATACAGATTGTCTTATTTGAAAATAATCATTGGCTGATTTTAAACTATATCCCAAAAATTTTAGATCAAGAAAAATTTATTACCTAAGGGAGCAAGTGCACAGTGTGCTCCTACAGAAGCACCTGTAACAAAGAAAGTGTCATCGGGGTAAATGCACCCCACACTTTTTCACCCTAATGTTTTCCTTCTTCCAAGTGCTCTACAGGAGCACATTGTGTGATTTCTCCCTCGAGTAAAATGATTTCTTTTATATAAAATTTTTTAGGTCCATTTTAGAATCGTACCATGATTATTTTTAAATGAGAAAATCTTGACTTTCAATTTAAAAATGTATTTCTTTGTGGGACTTAGTGTAGGATGTGCTCCCACAGAAGCATAGCACATTTTTTCATTTTGGGCTAATAGAAAGGGTGGTTCGGAACTTAAAGCTCCAAACTACTCCTCCACTCTTTTTTTGAGCCCAGTTACAGAAGAAGAACCCATTGGGAGCTTGAAATTCCGAACCGGGAGGACTTCAGGAAAAAAATAAAGAACACAAAAAAGGGACATGAGGGTAAAATATGAAATATTGGGGAGATGTTTTTAGTTCCTCAAGTTATAAGAATATTGGCATAAATTTCCCCAAATAATAGAAGAAAATACAATAGTAAATGATTTATCTATTTTGAAACTTCGTTTCTAATTCATACAATTATTAAAGATTATTTTTATATCAAAGAGGAATTCATTAGGTATCTTTAAAAAATAGAAAACCTAAATAAGGAATTTTCAAACACCACGTCCTTTGAATATGACAAGTAAAAATATCCAATAACTACCTAAATAAAAGTAAATATTAAACGTAAACATGCTAAAAAATTAATTGGATCTTCATTATTGAAGGACCTCCATATGGGGCAGACATTATAAGAGGCCTTTCCTTGAAAATTTTCTTTTAGTCCATAAAAAGCAGCTTCCATATTAATGAAACAAGCAATTAATCTGGCAAACCCATTTGGTTTATATGAACCAGGCAACTGTCCACCATCAGATCCCATGAAGGCAGTCAATTTTTCATCCATAAAGCTGTTCAAGTAAGACTATGACCTTGAATAAAGTAAGAGCAACATATAATGTACGACCAAGGAATGGTGCCTACCAAAGTAGGTCTAGGTTGGCGAGTGATTAAAGTAACATACTAGTGTTTATAAGGGAATGGCAGATGGGATGACCAAGAGGACTGTTGAGGTAGTGGCTGTTTGAAAGAGAAGGCTCTCTAAATTTGTATAGACTCGACGGCAAACAATATTAGGTTTTCATATTATGAGCACCACGAAAGAGTAGGGGCCCTAGACTTGCATAGAATCACTGCACATGAACTAGGAAGAAAACCTAAATTTTATATGGAGTGGGCACCATTAGGTGTTTCTTGCAGAATCAGCACTTTAAGATGATGAGAAATCAACACCCCATTGATGCAATCCAAAAATTAAGTTTAAAGAAGCCACTCTTTATTCATTTCCTGAACTTCATTTCGTGGTATTCGGCCCAAGACATGTAGTTATAGCATACCCTAATCCTTTGTTTGGAATTCTAAGCAACACTTGACTTGCTATATAAACTGTAGTCAGGAAACTTGGCAACCTTTTCAATTAAGAAACAAAGTTCCTATTACAAAAGAGGAAACTAAGCTCTAGATATTCAAATAAAAATAAATAAATAAAGAAAAAGAAAAAATGAATACAAAAACATAATCCTTATTCGAAACTAGAAAAGAAAGAAACCACACCTAAAACTAGTCACCAAATCCCTTATCAAGGTTTTGACCATGATTTGGTTGAAAACCTTAAATTAGGAAAATCCATAAAAAGTACAGGGCATAGATCTCGAGATCTTCGAGGTGAGATTTGGATCAACCAAGCATACATCCTGGTGCAATTTTGACCTTCTAGAAGCATTCCACGACATATACCTTATAATTACATCCCTATTGATGCGAATAACATTTTTCTTTATCTGCAAATTAAATTAGCTGTAATCAAATGTGAGATAGTCATTAATATGAGAAACTTTGGGATATCCTGAATCAACCCTTCGCTGCCAATCAAATGCATTGCAATACATTACCAACATAATCGATAAAATTTGCAAATAACATTTTTAAAAAGTTTACAATGGTCAATTACCACTTATGCATGGAAGAACTTAACATGGCTAACAAACTAACATGTCAAATAGACAAAAAGCTCCAAAGAATCAAACATTTCCGACAAAAGAAATCGAACCAATGAACACAAAGTGCCAACAATATAAGCTTCAAAAAAGTAATAGCAACAGCCAATCCATCAATTGTCACCTACACTCTAGTAACATGGAAATTCAAGAACTAATATCTAATTTTAAAGGCACCTGTCATTAAAACAAAGGTTGAGGTTTATAGGCAGCATACTTATGCAAGAAAACAGAAAGCAGAAAAAGTTTAAGCTATTCATCCAAGACAACAAGACTTAAGAAAGCTATGCACCAAATTTTTCTATGCATTTAATCATTAGAACAAAAAAAATTAAAAGAGTAATGGAAGTAAGCCTACCATTTTGACTACCGAAGTTTCTGTCTCTTTTCCATCTTGCAGGTGAATAGGGTTGGCTGATACATCACAATGCAGCCAATGTCAGCATCAGTGACCATTTTACCTAACTGGCCACTCTTTATATCATAATCCACGTGTAAGTTCCAGCTACGTGAACTCCTCAAAAGTACTTCCTCTGTAACACACACACCCAAAAATAGTGTGTCACCGATCCAAAGTTCTGGATACAATGAAAACTCATTAAAACCCAATCCCAGTTTCTCCAAATTGTTTAAACCCAAGTGCATCAAGTTAGCTTTCATCATAGGCACCCATTCCGTCTCTTCAAATGAAACCCAAATCTGTGTCAGTGCTTGCTCATCTCTTGCTACCTGTATTAGACACAGCCCACCATCCCTCTCTTGAATTTTATAAGAGCAGTCATCCACAAGCGTTACTGGAGTATGGATTGTCCTGCATTCCTCACTAACCATGTCAAAACTCGTTAGGACACGTCTTTGGTTTCTGTCTAAAGAAACTCCATAGCAATTGGTGCCAATGCAAACTGACATCGATAGGTCATACCGTTGAATTTGTTTTTTTTTTCTTGGTGCCTTCCATCTCCAAATTGATGAATCAAATATAATATAGACCCTAGAACAATGGGTATTGGGATCCATATCAGCATTTAATTTTACTAATATCTTGAAATTTTGTGTAATGGGATCAAAGAAAAATCCAAAATCAAGCACTTGAGGTTTAAATTTTTTTAGAGGGATGAACACCTTTTCGGTTATGGGATTCCCTACAGCAAAGTAATAACCCCTATCAGAATCTAACATGCAGCACACGATGCCATTGTTGCAGGCCAACCATCTTAGATCTTGATGCTGAAACTTCATTTTGTTATAGGATGAAGGACAGGTAATGCCATCAGCATCAGCATAAACCAGTTGGGGATCATCGTTTATATAATGGATAAAGAGGGAGAAATATTGAAAATTACAGATCCCATTCTTTTCCATCTTGCAAGTGAATATGGAGGGCTGATACATTACAACAGAGCGGATATCAACATCAGTGACCATTTTCCCTAACTGACCACTCTTTATATCATAATCAACGTGCAAGTTCCAGCTACGTGAACTCCTCAAAAGTACCTCATCTGTCACATGAACGCCCAAAAATAATGTGTCACCGATCCAAATTTCCGGACTCAAGAAAAAATCATTGAGCCCTAACCCCAGTTGCGCCAACTTATTCAAGCCCAACTGCTTCAAATCAGCTGTCACGACAGGCATCCACTCCATATCTTCATATAAAATCCAAATCCGTGCTCGTGCTTGCACATGTCTTGTGACTTGAATTAGACAGAGACTGCCATCCCTCTCATGGATTGTGTAAAAGCAATCATCCTCAAGCCTTACTGGAGTATGGACTGTTTTGCATTCCTCTCTCACCATGTCAAAACTCGTTAGGATACGTGTACTTTGTCTGTCTAAAGAAACTCCATAGCAATCGGTACCAATGCAAACTGACAACGACAGGTCATAGAGTTGAATCTGTTTTAGATTTCTCGGTGACCTCCATCTCCCAATCGATGAATCAAACATAATAAAGGCAATAGAACAATGGGTATCGGGATCTATGTCAGCATTGAATTTTACTAATATCTTGAAGTTTTGCGTAATGGGGTCAAAGAAAAATCCAAAATCAAGCACTTGAAGTTCGAGTGTTGTTAGAGGGATGAACTCCTTTTCGATTATGGGATTCCCAACAGCAAAGTAATAGCCGCTATCCGAATCTAACATGCAGCACACCATGCCACTATTGCAGGCCACCAATCTGAGGTCCTGATCCTGAAACTCTGTTTTGTTATAGCATGAAGGACTGGTGATGTCGCCAGCATCGACATAGACCAATTGGGGCTCATCGTCGATATGATGGACAAAGAGAGCAAAATATTTGAAATTAGAGATTGAATGGATCATGGAAAAGTGATGAGAGGAGAGTAACCTTTTCCATGATTTGCATACGGTCTTGAATTTAAAGATGGACTTCACAGGCAATGCAGCAAGGGTTCTTTTGATCATATCATCTGGAAGGTTGCAAAATGGAGAATCCATCTCTCTCTCTCTCT
>NW_006500353.1:269343-310405 GCF_000471905.2 Amborella trichopoda
TACGTACGTACGTACGTACGTACGTACGTACGTACGTACGTTACGTTACGTTACGTTACTACTACTACGTACTACGTACGTACGTACGTAGTACGTAACGTACGTACGTACTACTCTCTCTCTCTCTCTCTCTCTCTCTCTCTCTCTCTCTCTCTCTCTCTCTCTCTCAAAAGTGAGAGAAAGCTGCAAGTAAGTGGGTCATGGCCTGTAAAAAGTTAGGTTTACTCTCTCTCTCTCTCACTCTACAATAGATATATATTCTAATTTTATAGACCACATTAAATATTTTTTCAGAGGCTTTTAATGACAGGTCCAATTTACCAAAAAAAGGCCATCACCATCCAATCAATGTGAAAGGTCATCACCGTCCAATCAATGTGAATCGACAGTCATGGAGACCGAGTCAGACTGGCCCGAGGTCACTCTTCATCTGTATAATCCACGGATTGGACAGTGATGATCCTATGCAAGTAAAGAGTAACTATTAAAATGGCAAACCACATGCTGAAGATCAGACTCTAATAAACAAATAATTACCTTATAGTGAAAATACCATAGAGAACAGAAGTATGATTTATGATACACCATCGTCGTATCGCCCATACGATAAACGACGACAAATGCAAAGAGATTAACCATGACAACTAGATTGTTGCTCATCAAGAATTACAGTTAATCTCGAGTTCTCCACCATCCACCATTAGGGAATAAGGGGGGGGATATTCCGATGGTGCAGATCTACAGGATCCATTATCGTTAATTGGCCCAGGAAGAAATTATCAGAAATTCTATTCAATATTTCAGTGTCATTTAAAAATGGGGGCTCCACAAATGAAGCCAGAAGTCTTTGAAATAGTTCGCAGAAAAATGTGCTTGCAACCACAACAAAAGCAACGAAAATAACTGGTACACAAGGTCTAAGATGCCCCAATAGGGATACAGACACAAGTATCCCATTTACCACAACCATAAATATTATTGTAGCTCGTATGGGACATATAACATATGCGTCCAGCATATTGATGCATATATTCACAACGTCACAATCGGTAATACTTCATCTTCTTCATATTATATTTCTATATTTATATAATCTTGTATTTACAACTATCTTAGGACTATCTGATTTCACTATTGATCCACTACTGTACAACACCAGTATGTAAAATATATTTGCATCATACCACAAGATCATAATTACTCGGTCGAATTGGTCCTCGAACCTCAGAACGAACTTAAAGTACTAAAACAAATCTAATAGATCAAACCTTAGATAATAGGGAAAAACCATAAGCAAAATACAAGGATTATTCAGAATCAGATTTCACCCTCCAGTCCTTCACAACCCGTTCTGAGAGATGAAGCTCACGAAATTATCTCTAGTTTTTAGCAGAAATCAGTCTATATGTGTAACAGCAGCTGCCACTTCTTGTGCATTGACAAGTCGGGACCCAACTATTATTTACCAAAGCTAATACTAATTATTTATGTCACCACTAATAATGCCTATGCATGAACACATTAAAGATATCATAATCTTTAATATATTCCTTTTCTTTAGTAAAAAACCAATTGAAATGTGAAGTAACCTTTGTATATATATGTACAGCAATTACCTTTTTAGGAGTGTTACCCAGCAATGGGATTTCATTCTATAATTGCCTAACTATAGATATAGTGTACGATTTTACCACACATGCAACCAGCATGGGATGTACAAATATAGGAGGATCAAATTAGGCTAATTACCATGATCGATGTTGTAGAAGAAACCCTTTCCCAATTTGCTTGGCCTTCCACATGTCAAGGATTCCATGCAAACACATTACTAATTCAGTTAATTCAGTCACCTGCCCATAAATAGTTTCACCGATAAATAGATCGGGATACCACAATTTTAAACCATGCTTCTTAGGAACACAAAAAAGTTTGTCTCCCAACCTCCATCCCTCAAATTTGAGCATACAACTGAAACACTGTGAACCTCCAATATTTGTTCAGGATTACAAACAAAAGAACTAAGATCTTGAATAGGAGAGTCTATTACACATGTGGCAAGTGAAAAATGGACTCTACCATCGTTGATGGATGATGTCAGCTTTTCAAGCTGAGGTACAGATTATCTCCAGCATCCATGTGCAACAAAGGTCTCAGAAAGGGAAGTATACAGCTATAATATATTACCTGTATAGTGTATTTTTTCCCTTTTGAAACATATAGATAATCAGTATCTGCAGAAAACCCTCTCAATTAGAAATTAATTCATTTCCAGATTGAACATCAAGTGTTTAGGACATATCAGAAATCTGAGTAAATGCGGTTTAGATAGATATTCATCAGGTTCACATTTATTTGAACCCAAAGTTTATGCAAACAAAAATTTGAAGACTTTTTCTTATCAAAATTTGTTCATATTGAAACTAGTGACAATCCAAAATGATGAAATGACAAATAGCAAAAAGATATGGTTTTTTTAGTGTGAGAGTGTTTTAGTCTTATAAGAACTATTTTTGATGTCTAGCAAATTGTTGGACCAAACATCTAATAATCAAGAAAAAAAGGAAAGAGAACTGACAATCCATGGTTAAGAAATAAATAATTTAGCTTATCACAAAGGATGACATGTCTTCTAATTAATCTTGGTCCCAATGAGAACAAAGAAATTCATGGTTCAGGCCCCATAATAGTGCCATACAGGACAGGATTTAGGGTGCCTTAAGATTCCTATTTTACTCCTTAAGGATTGACAGAGAGATGCCAGGGTTGTGCGATCAGCACCCTTCTCTGTGAGGGAGTCTGCAAGGGCATTCGCTTGCCTCCATGTTTGACGAATCAGATACTCTGGTGGCTGCCAAGTTCATGGGCAAGGGCCATCTTTCGTGCCCAGTTGTATGTGTTGGGACTCGTGGTTATTTATAGGTCTTTCGCTCTGATTATTCATTTATTTCTTGTACCCCACATGACTATTTATATTGGGCTCTATTTGGGTTATTTATATAGGCACTCATGTTTCTTCAAATTTTTCAATTTCAATGGGAGTTTTGGGCTCTATGTGATTTAGAGCATCTTATGACATGTCATGATGAACGAGGTCTTCAGCGTGGGCTCAGTAAGTAGCGCAGGTTGACAGTATGCGTTAGTGCACTCTTAAGATTCTAGCCTTGGTTTTGTGGCCTTGGGCTGAGGCTTGTAAAGTGGGATCCGTACCACATGACTGGTTTGAGTTTTGGTCCCAAGACGCATCTGCCAGAGTGGGTCTACGAATAGCCTGTCGAGGCCGGTTGTGTCCAGTGAAGTTTATTAGCCAGTGGATGTATAGGCCAAGCTTTTAAAGGCAAGGGCCTTAATCTTGACAAATTCATTCTTCATAGCATATACACATTGACTTGTCTTGTTTGGAATCTTATTTTGGCATGGCATGTGGATGTGCTGGAGCGGGAACCTTCACTACTTGTGTTGGTACCTATGATAGGTAGGCAAAAGTCATTGCCAGAATTAATTGGCTGGATATGACTTGTCGTTGAAAGGCACAACTGCAATCCTAAATAAGCATATCACCCTATCTACTTCTTGGCTAGCTTTGATGGGTCAATCATAAGCCTCTTGCATTAGAATGCTTGTGGGTCAAAGGTCCATTGATTTAGCATGAGGGTAGCCATTGATTTAGCTCGTGGAAGCAACAGCTTCCACAATTGTAGTACTTCCGCATTTGTTTGCGAGAACAACAATGTTGTTTTGGAAGCAAGCAACGGCTTCCAAAACAACATCAATTTGACATGCTTTGTGGAAGCTGCTGCTTCCATGCTAAACTATGAAAGCAATGGCTTCCAAAGTGTGTGGAAGAGAGTTCTTTAAAAGTCCCCCTCTTCCACGAAACAAACACGCCATAAATGTTATCTAGGAGGACCTAGAAGAAAAGGGATTTTCCTTCTTAAGGCATGCTCAATCTTCTAGTGAGATCTTTACTGGTTTTTCTTTCTTGTTTCTTGAAATAAGAAAAATATTTGTAATCACATATTGACTAGGACAAATCTCATTAGAAGCTTAAGCATTCCTTGGGGAAAAAAAATCCTTTTCAAGGAGGTACTCCTAGATAGCACTTAATAGAATCACCTTCCACCAGGAGGAGCACCACAATTGTTGCAACAGCTTAAGCCCTGTTAGAAGGGTTGTTTTTTAAGCCACAGTTGCAGTTATGTTGGCCTAAGGCCCTGAGAATGAGAGGAGAATGGAAGAAGAGCTATTCCTGTATACACCCCCTGTGCCTGCCCTACATGGATCACCACAAGAACACAAGTCGCAATTTTATGGCACCTGGTTCAGGCAAGAACCAGTCTATGGACCTTGGAATACTCATGGGAGCAAATGGCGCAATGGAAAACCAGTTTCATAGGAAATCAGAGGAGGAGAAAGATGTAAATTCCTTCTGTAGTATAACCCATCCAATAACGGTGGACATAAATCTGCCCACTGGGGCTTGAACCATAATACTTTTCCTTCAAACACTCTTCTATTACGCTCCATCCAAATGGTCCAGACCAGGTCCATCATAGAAGTTTCCAAAGGAGTAGCCCAGAAGTCAGGAGAGGGACAGTGAGTCAACTCTTGAAGGTATCCCTTCGGGTGGGGGGCACTGTGTGGAAGAGTAGTATACGGAGGCCCAGATCCAGCCAGCCAAATCACAATGAAGGAATATGTGGTTGGCTGTTTCCATGCTCCTTTACACTTGATACACCAGTTTGCTAACTTTATTTTACTGTATTCTTCTTTGCTGTAAGTAATTCAGGGTGAGAATCCTGTGGTGGAACAGTAACCAGTAAAAGGCTGGTCTTTGGGGGAGAATGAAGTGACCCATGCTTTGTTGGCCACCGCCGAGGTGGATTGACCTATAAATAGATGTCTATAGAACAAGGAAACTGAAAAATTCCCTGATTTGGCAGGTTCCACACCATTTTATCGCTATATGACTAGGGATCAAATGAGAATTGAGGAGGGTCACCAGAATATTCAACTCTTGTATTTCTTGATCAATTAAGTCCATATGAAACCTTGGAGCCCAGACTGCGTCCCCTGCAGACACCATAGGATTCCAGTATACTGCAATCCTGGTCACTAGCAACCAAAAACAGGATAGGCAGCATAGATTCAATACCTATCACCAATTCATCGATCTTTACAGAACAGAATACAATCTTCTATCTTTGCAGAAAACCACTGAGGTGATGCATTTCAAGCCCTTGAGGCCCTTGCACTAGCTGCACCCTCAAACAGCCATCCCAAGTCTCCTATGACATACTTTTGTTCGATAACTCTTTTCCATAGGTGATCATCTTGAGTAACAAACCTCCACCACTATTTGCCCAACAATGCAACACTCATATCCTTGAGCCTTCTAATCCCTAGCCCACCTTTTCTCTTTGATTTGCATATTGTTTCCTACTTGAGAAGGTGGATTTTTTGGCTCCCTCCATCCCCAACTAAAGGAAATCAATCAGGATGATCTCAGGTCTATGCCCAACTGAGATTGGCATCTTAAAAAGGGGCATGGGAAAACGCAGAATATTGGACATGTTGCATTAGTAAGGGTAATCCACACAACTAACGAGAGGAGATGAACCCTTCCATGATGTCAAACTCCACTTAACTACCCAAAAAACAAAATCTCCGTTTGAATGTCTCCACCCTTCCATGAAGCCAATCCACCCTCACAAGTTTCTTGCACAATCAAATTTAACAGCAAGGCCAATAACTCGTATGTAGATGAGCTGTAGGTGCACACAATCGAAATATTAACCTCAAACAAGGATCCAGTATATCTTGCCCCAACAAGAGCACCTCATACTCGAGCATGCCAAAACTTGACTGGATCAAGCATCATGCTCCTCCATATTGCAACTGATCACAGAAGCCACCTCTCCTTGCTTCTGTTTCCTTCTCCAACTGTAATGATATCATTAAAGAGATGAGAGATGAAACCTACCAAGCGAAGCAGAGTTCTTCAGGAGATGAGAAATGAAGCATGCAGCACTAATCATGAGGGATTTAAGAGATGAGAGATGAAGTAGCACTAATGTCTACCATCAGCATTTACTATATGAAGTCAGGGGGTAACAAGAATCTCACCAGTCCACTTCCATTCAAATACTGTTACTATATCTTCTCACCGTTAATAATATGAATAGGAATCAGAATAAAAATTTTGATGAGATTAATGTAGCAACAGGGAAGCAAAAGGTTGTCTTCAGGATCCTAGGACACTAAAGTTTCATCCAATGGCTAATATTGGACAGTTTTTTACAAGGTTGGTGGTATCTGCTTTTGTTTCCTGTTAATAGTTAACATTGAATTAAGAGAATGAGATATACATCAAGTTGACTAAGGAGACAATACATGCAATCAGAGACGTATACCCCAAGGGGAAGGAAGGATAAGTAGCTAGAAAACAATAGAGGAGTATGGTAACAAGTGCCAAGAGGAAACCCTCCCTAGATTATCATCACCATCATCATCATCATCCAAGCCTTATCCCAACTATTTGAGGTCAGCTACATGAATCTTATTCCGCCATTTTGCTCTATCAAGGGCCATACCCTCAGTAAGACACAAGGAACGCCCTAGCAAGAGCATATAACATACGTTCAGGATTCATGACAAGAGTTGACAAAGTTTTACATTGACTGCCCTACCTAACACAAGCCTCCTCCTTTACCCGGGCTTGGGACCTGCTTGGGGAACCCTCTCCAAATAGGATCCCTATATCTCCTAAATCTATAGTGCTTAGGCCAGCCCACCCCTCACCAACCTATTTGCCAGAGTATTCACCAGTCTATAGGTATTGGTAGAGTGTAAAGCCAATGGTGTCACTCAAAGATAGGATTTCCTCCATAGTGTCTATCATGCGCCAAGGAAAGGGTGATTCAATTGATTCCTAGCAAATGGCACTAAGGCAATCACCCTCAATGAGGCAAGAATAAGATGGGTATATCCTCAGCCCAATTAATAGGACAAGTGCCTTTCCTTTTGAAGAGTCATGGATCCTCAGGGAACCAGAAAAAGACCTCAGGACATGTACGTACAATTCCTAAATACTCCAATCCCTTCTAAAAGAGCTACCTTCAAAGTTAAGCTTAATGGAACTAGGCAAAGTTGGAAACCAATTTGGGTTAGGTTCACCATGATGCTCCATCCTAAAAGTTGTCGCGCACCAATTAGAGATGCAGTCCTAGCCCTACCCCTTCAAATCTAGGTCTAGCCAACACCCAAAAGATGACCAAATCCGTAATCCCGTCACAAAGACCTGAGCACTGAATTCTCTGCCCTGAGAATTCCTTATGTTAAGGTCCTTCAACAAGTCCTTAGGGATCACCAACAAAGATATTTTCCTAAGAAGTCATCCTTTCAAGCACTGCAAAATACCATCCTGACTTAGGCATGACCAAGGTTTTTAAAAAACGGCAGATCGGAATTGCCCGAACAGGATCGCCAAACAGTGGATGTTCTCAGCAAATATCGAGAACCGGTCAATTCCAACTATGAACCGGCCGGTTCTCTATCAGAATCGGCTAGTTCTATCATTAAACCGGCCAAAACAGGCCTTTATTTTTATATCAAATTTTTTGGTTACCTTTTTTTTTTAATTGACCGATTCACTCGGCCGGACCGCCAATCTGTCATTTTCGACAAGATTTCCGTATGGGCGATCCGAGTCACCGATCCATTTTTCTAAACCTTGGGCATGCCGTAACTAATTTTAAATAAGTCTAGGAATGAATACAAACCTAATGAGCACAAGACAATGCAAAAAAGATGACTCACCATTTCCTACTCACTCCAACATAAACAATGAGTCTCAGCCTCTCAAGAAATTGGAGACCATGATGGTGCAAGCCATAACTTGTTAGGACCTCATCTTGAGCAGCTAGCTATTTACAATGAATAGCTTTCTGTGGTGCCGGTAAGCTACATCAAGACTGCAAGGCATTTCTCCAACTCTCCTTGTAGAATAAATGAAAATGCCAAATGGGTATCTCATGCCCTATTAGATTGTGGCATAAATACTAGCTCTGACGCATCCAATAGCCTAATTTACATAATGTATCAATACTATCAACCGCCTCATCTCATTTCTTCTAAAGGATGAACAACAGTACATCACATTCCTACCTCCCACCCCTCCTCTCAAAGCAGTCAATGAAAATCTCATCTCCACACTATTCATTGCAACCTTCCTAGCTTCGAAACGAGGCATAAAATAGACCAGAATGCTAGGTAGGGTGTTCTTGATCAAAGGGATCCTTATAGAAAAGGACAGAAATTGAGCCTTCAAAGGAACAAGCCTGTGCTTGCATCTTCTGATCACAAGGTCTAGAAGGACATTACTGGCAAACAGAGAGGCCAAAGTACGTACAAGGTAGAGGTTTCTATCATGCAGCCAAGGAGACTACAAGTTCACCTAATAAGAACCCTCATTGAAGTTGATTCTCTGATCAGAGATCAACTCAAACAATATGATGTTCATCTGCATATTAGCAACCCGAGCTGAAGTTGCAACACAAAACAAAATAGTGTCATCAACAAATTGTAAGTGGGAAACCATTGACCACAAAGGGAAGGGAAAGCTATCACAAGCCCAAGTGCGACAGCCGTAACGATCATATGGCTCAAGGATTCCCCAAATAATGGTAAATAAGAAAAGAGACAGTGGATCACCTTGTCGAAGGCTTCTTGATCTCCTAAAATAACAATAGGTAATCCGTTGAGCATGATTGAAAAAGGGCACTGGAGATGCACTCTATAATCATCTACTCAATTAATTACCATTCAGGTGGCCCATCCAGTAATCAATATAACTTTTTATTTTTTGAAGATAAGTAAGCAAGAACTTCCAATCCACTTTTTCATATGCCTCTTCAAGAACAATTTCTATCAGTACACTCAGCAATTCTCCTTGTTCATCAAGCATATGCAATCATTGGTTATGAGTTCCGAATGAAGCCTCCATGGCAGACCAATACAGTACAGTCTGACACAACACATAAATCTAATGGCTAGGTCATTGGCAAGGATTTGACTTCGTTCTCCACCAAGCTAATCTGCAAGAAATCCTTAATAGCCAACATGCACTCAATCTTAGGGATAAGAGAAATATATCTTTTTTGAGAATAGTAAACTCGTGTTACTATAAAGTACAAAAACATTCAAAAAGGCAGCCTACACGTCTGGTGCACAATCATCTACTAAAAAGGGGGGCACCAAATCAGAGACATATGTTTATCTATTGAGAGCAGTGAGGCTTACAAAAATAAAGAGGATAGAAAGTGTGAAGAAGAGAGCTATAGAAAGGGATTACATAGGGAAAGAGAGGCAAGATGCACATGAGGGAGAAGGGAGAGCAGGTGTAGGATAGGATGGCGTAAGTGTAGAGTAGTCATTGAGTAGTCTTCCATAAAGCCTCATAGCTGATCTGGCTGTGGTGTTGGCCCTCTAGCGTCGCCCTCTTTGACAGCACGTCAGCTGCAGAACTTGCCTACCTCAACACATGCGGAAAGGTGACTCAAAGGTGCCTGCATATAGAACATATGTGTCTACGATAGGTTCTAGTCTCCCAGAGCAGGGGAGAAGTTGGAGACCCAAAGGATAACATTTATAGAATACCCTTCAACCATAAGAGAATAACCCCGAGAGGGATTGTATTTTTTGAATTCTTCAAGCAAGGTCATAGCCTCAGCCATTGTGGAGTGGGTGATGCCAAGGTAATTAAAATAAGAGGCTAATGCATTTCCTTGACTGTTCCCAGAGATACCCCCCAAGACTTGTGCAGCCAAGGTTTCCAAGGGAGAAGCCATCTTTGTTGAGCTTGATCCGCAATAGTTGAGGCGTTTGCCAATGTGAGGATCTTGCAAGTCCCAATGGTGTGGATGGTATAATGGAGTCCCAGTTTCTTAAGAAGCCGGATAAATGATAGCCCTTGACTTCCTTTATAGTCTTTACTCAGATAATGGTAGTTGTCCTGATTCAGTCAAAGAGAACTTGAGCTGATTCCTTGGTCCCTTCAAATACTCAGCAATTTCGCTCTTGCCATAGGTACAAACTTAATGCCAATGCCACCAAGATTAGTAGCAAAATCTTGTGAATCAGTGTCGGTGAGGGGCCTTCGAAAGATAGGCTCCAAACAGTTGTATCCCCTAGCAATTCATATACTTGGGCAAATTTAGCATCAAGTAAGGAGGCAATTCGGAACAGACATTGAAACAAGACTTGTAAATTGGAGGAGCCAATCCAAGTGCCCTTCAAGACTCAGACTTGGTCACCTTTCTTTGGCATGAAGTGAATATGTTTTATGAACTCCAAGTGGCTGGTATAAATGCTCTGCCATGCTCCTGATACATGGGCATTGGGGCCGCATTAGGGGAACCAGCCGCCATATTTCTGTTTGACAACCACTTGCCAAAGTTGATGTCATAGAGTGGCAGAACACCACCAACATTTTGCAATTAACACGGTATTACACTGCTTGATCCAGTGAATAACTCAGCCTCCCATGCTTTTGGGCTCATAGACACCAACCTATGACACCAAGTGGATCTTACGAAAGAGCAATATTCAGTAGATCTAGAGTCGCTTTGATTAGGATGCTTCTGCCCCAAGGGGCAAGTTCCATCCAGCTAATCTGCGCCCAAATATCTACATGATTGAGTCCCAAAGCTCTCTTGTAAGCCAAGGTATTTGGAAGGAAGACCTTTGGTTGCATGCCCTATTCGCTGTCCCAGGGTAAGTGTGGTAGGCCAGTCGAGTCCAACTCCAATGAGTTCAAATTTGGCCATGTTAATCTTGAGGGTCAATGCCACTTAATAGCCCCTTAGGAATATCAAAAGAACGTCCACTTGTTTTGTGGAGTCCTCAAAGAAGACCAGGATATTGTCAGCGTAATGCAGGTATGTGATCTGCCCATTCCTTGATGTGCGAAAGCCGATAAGCGGACCTTGGCTATAAAGTTTAGAAATGGACTGACCAAATATTTCCACCACATCAGGAAAGGGGCAGGGGGGGGCAAGGAAGAAAAGGTCAGCCAGACAGTCTGAGCGGTGACAAGCTTATTGAAGTACAGGATAACAATCCAATTGATTTGCGTTCGCTCCCCAGAGGTTTCATTGCCCATTTTTACCTGGGTTATAGAATTGACTCTGTGCCCAAAACTAGATATTTATGGAAGAAAGTAGTGTTGCAATCTCCCACTTTGAGCTATCTAACTCTGGACCTCTAAGTTGAAATTAAAGTAGAGATGAAAATAATTAGGTAGGATCTAGAGAGAGAAAGAGAGGAAAGAAAATAAAGATGAAGAAGAAGAAGAAGAAGAAGGGAGAGAAAGAGAGAAGCGTGTGAGAGATAGAGAGAGGTAAAGAGAGTGCATGGAGATCTCAAGAGACAAATAAGGACTAAACAAAAGATAAATGACAGTTCTGCCCATCAAATATAATAAATCTTATTCATTTTATTTCTAACACTCCCCCTCAAGCTAGTGCATAGATATCAATCATGCCCAGCTTGCTTGTGATATCATGTAATTTGTCCCTTCCCACGGCTTTGGCGAAGATATCTGCAAGTTGATCTTTAGACTTCAAATGAGGAGTTTGCATGATCTCGGCAGCAGCCTTCTCTGTGATGAAGTGACAATCTCTTTCAATGTGCTTAGTCCTTTCATGAAAAACATAATTTTTTGCGATATGAATGGCTACTTCATTGTCACAACATGGAGTCACGGGATGCTTAACTTTAAACCCCAAATTAAAAAAAAAACACTTTTGATCCACATTACTTCACCTGTACCATGAGCTTTGCATTGTATTATGCTTCAGCACTTGATCTTGCCACCACATTTTGCTTCTTGCTTTCCCAAGTAACCAGGTTTCTTAAAACGAAGGTACAATAGCCAATTGTGGATCTTTTATCAGTTTGGCAACCAACCCAATCAGCATTTACTTAAACTGCAACATCAGGATGTCCTAGATTGGAGAAAAATATCCCTTTCCCTAGTGTAGTCTTGAGACATCTTAATATTCTGTGCACTACATCAAAGTGTAGCTTACGTGGTGCACGCATAAATTGGTTGACCATGCTAACCGTATAAGAGATGTCTGTTCGAGTGATTGTGAGGTATATAAGCTTGCCCACTATTCATTGGTACTGATTAGGATCTATGAGTAACTCTCCCCTTTCTGTATGATGTTTATGATTGACTTCTATTGGAGTATCTACATGTCTAGATTCCAACATCCCCGTTTGTTGAAACAAGTCCAACACATATTTTCTCTAGGTGATGGCTATCCGTTTCTTTGATCCTGCCATTGCAATTCCCAATAAATACTCAAGGAGTGTTAAATTTTTTATATCAAACACCTCGCTTAAATAAGATTTAATATCCTCAATGCCCTTCACATTATCCCCTATCACAACAATATCATCAACATAAACTATTAAGGCAGTAATTCCAACAATAATCTTCTTCACAAAGAGTGTATGATCAGCTTGACTCCTTATGAACCCAAATTTCAGCAATGCCTCACTGAATTTTTTAAACCATGCTCTAGGAGACTATTTACGTCCATATATTGCCTTCTTTCACTTGCAAACCTTTGTTGTCTCTCCCTTAATTTGAAAACCAAGAGGCATGGCCATATAGATTTCTTATTGGATGTCTCCATGTAAGAATGCATCCCTAACATCTAGTTGATGGAGTGACCATGATTTGTTCGCAACTATTGACAGAATGATCCTCACAATGTTCAACTTGGCCACATGCGCAAAAACATCTTGGTAGTATATACCAAGAGTCTGGGTAAAACCTTTTGCAACCAATCCTACTTTATACATTTCAATGGTACCATTAGCTTTGTATTTTACAGTGACTATCTATCGACATCCTACGACTTTCTTCCCTTGAAAAAGGTTGGTGATTTCCCATGTATTATTCTGCTCAAGTGCTCGCATCTCGTCACCAATGGCAGCTTTCCATTGAGGTTGTGAAAGTGCTTCTGCAACACTAGAAGGAATTCTAACAGAAGACAAAGTAGATATGAAGGCACAATGAGAGGTGGACATAGGAGTATAAGATATGAAGTTTTCTATTGGATGCTGAGTGCAAGAACATTCACCTTTGCAAATTGCAATAGGTAAGTACAAATTCGCATTCTTTGAGAGGGTGAAAGAGTTACTTGGGTCAGGAACAGTTTCTGATTCCTGATTAGAATTCAAAGGATGGTCACTTAGAACTTCGAGTTGTACCATTTTCTTCCTCCTGGTATATGTCTTCAACTCCTCTAAATGCACACCATTCCTTTCACATAAAACATCAGATAAACCACTGAAAGTGGTGTGGGAATAAGACGGGGAACAGGTGATATGCTCTCTTCACCAAATTGTATCTTATTCTCCCCTTGAAGAGAGCACTCATGAGCTATAGAGAAGTATGGAACAGATTCAAAGAAAGTGACATCCGTGGACATATAGCGGACCTTGATAATAGGATCACAACACATGTGCCCTTTTTTATGAGATGGATATCCCAGAAAAATACATTTGGCAGCTTTAGCATCAAGCTTGTCCCTCTTTGGACCAAGGATGTGGACAAAACATATGCAACCAAATACCTTGAGAGGTACAAGGAACACGGGTGAGTTGGGATGAAAAATTTCAGCGGACAATTTTTCATCAAGAACACGAGAGAGCGTGCAATTTATTAAAAAGGCAGAAGTGAGAAGTACTTCAAACCAAAATATTTGGAGAACTTTCATTCCCAATAAAAGAGCTCGGGTGACTTCCAATAAGTGTATGTTTTTTCTCTCAGCTATACCATTATGTTGAGGTGTGTATGGACACGTTGTTTGGAACTCAATCCCTTGATCAAGAAGATAATCTCTGAGTTTGTTTGACACATACTCACACCCATTGTCAAACTGCAAGACTTTAATTTGTGCATTATATTGAGTTTTAATCATTTTGTGATAAACTTGGAATAGATTAGCAACTTTATCTTTGTATTTCATTAAATAGATAATTGTAAATCTAGAACAATCATCCACAAATGTAATAAAGAAACGAAATCCAAACATAGATGCAATTAGTGAAGGACCCCCACATATCAGAGTATATGAGAGAGAAAGGAACATCACTCTTTTTATTGATACTAATAGGTTCTATAATGTTTTGACAACTCACAAATGTCACATTGCAATTAAACTTAAACCAGAGACTCAAATATTTTAGGAAATAAAGAACGCAAAATAAAAGACGATGCATGAGCAAGTCGGGTGTGCCCAAACAACCCTTTCTTTATTAGCAATTGAAGATGTGGTTACTGCAGTCAAGGCACAAAACAGGAGTCTTTAAAAGGTACAACCCTCCATTTTCAAGACTATTCCCAAATGTCTTCCCCATCATCAAGTCCTGGAATACATAGGGAGAAGGGAAAAATGTTATATTGCAGTTTTGGGTCTTTGTGAGATTACTAACTCATAGAAGGTTAGTAGAAAGACTGGGAACATGCAAGGTGGATGACAAGTTAACAGAAGGAGTCACACGTATAATTCCCTTTCCATTAATTGGAATAAGAGAACTATCTGCTATTTTAATTGATTCTGTTATTTTAATGAATTCATGACTAGAACAAGGGATATAAGAGGACAAAAACCAGTCACACCAATCATATGTTCAGTTGCTCCAGAGTCAATAATCCAAGGGGTTTCAGAGCTATTTATATAGATATGATGGCCTGATGTAGATATAAATAAGGGAAAATTTCGTACAGAACCCCTTAATTCCTTGTATTATTTCATGGTAGACCCCTTTTCCTTTTTTCTTTCAAGCGGCATAAGGAAATCCCTAACGATTTCACCGTACCCCCTCATCTCTTATCTCCCTCTTTTATTGACTTTTGACCATAAAAATTAGCCCCAACAAATCGTTTTATACCATTTCATCCCAAAAAAAAAATTAACCCTCTTTTTCCCTTTTCACCCATTAAAAAAGTTTTTGGGTTGAACTGGTATAAAAATATTTGATGGGGCTAATTTTATCATCACAAGTCAATAAAAGAGGGAGATAAGAGATGAGGGGGTATGGTGAAATCTTTAGGGGTTTTCTTATGCCGCTTGAAAGAAAAATGAAATGAGGGTCTACCATGAAATAATAAGAGGAATTAGGTTTTTATACGAAATTTTTAATTGTGCCATGTGAGACTTAGAGAAGGAAGAAGGCTATCGAATGGAAGCTTGCTGCATGAGATTCAGGAGCTCTCTTTTAGGAATAATCACCAACTCTTCTTGAGGTTCAAAGGAGATAGTATCTTGCTACCCTTGAGTAACTGGGGCAGTACCTTCACTGATTGTCGCTGAATTTTCCCTTGGAAAGTTTCATCTTGGGCATCCAACCAAATCCCAACATGTTTCTCTTGTTTGTCGAGTCTTCCCATAGTGGGCGGACTTTAATTTGTCCTCATCAGATGTGGGGCTTATGCGGCCACATCCACCACCTCGGCCTCTACTGCAGCTCCCAAAATATCCTCCACCTTAATTACTATTAAAAACTATGAATAGGGAGGATCTCTTAGTTTCACCCATAAACACTGCCATTATCTTGTGGCAAGTTTCTTCAAGCTAAAATGGGAGAAAACTATATCAAGTAATGGCAAAGTATCGCCACCAAGAAAATTCGCCCTAATTTTTCATACTCTGTAAAGATAAAAAATCTTCCTTTCGTTTCAGTCTCTCTTTGTTCCTTTGCACACGAAGAACACTGTATGGGCGGATGTTGGCTTAATTCATCCCAAACACCATGTAGATGAGCATAATAGTCTCCCAATGACAAGTCACCCTATTTAAAATCACTGATTTTCTGCTCCAATGCATAAACCGTTGCAATATTTTTCTTTTGGGAATAGGACTCAGAGACTGCCTCTCATAATTCCCTAAAAATAGTATAGTTCATAAAGGATCGATTCATATTAGGTTGCATAGACAATGATATCTTATTCATAATAGCTATATCTTCAGCCTCCTAATCTGCATATTTAGCATCCTTTACGTCTGGTTTTTCCACAAGGTCGTCAATGCATCCCAGTTTTTTCTTTCCACCTAACCTGGCCCATTCTAAATAGTTAGCGCCATCAAACCTGACAATGGTGATTTGGGGTCCAGAAGACTTCATATTTGATGCTAATAGAGACATTCCCTACTTTAGTTAAGATCTGGTTACACCCTCAGATCTTAATCAATAATTGGGATCATTACACCCTTTGATCTCTTCAAATAAAAGGTTCTATAAATATAGTTACACCCTCAGATCTAATCACACTCCCTTTTTTTTTCAGAAAACATCAAAAAATAGCACTGACAGTATTTCTTTGATTGGGGTATACAAATCCTAACTCAATAATAATAATAATAATAATAATAATAAACGTGCCTCTATTGACATAGTTACTGCTGAAGAAAAAAGGTTAAAGTTTTAGGTCGTGATGACATCGTCTAACCCCAAGGATGACATCAGCCCTAAACATTGTTCATGCGCACCTTTTTGAAGATCGACCCACTTTTTTTCCCTCTTCTGGCTTTGATACCAGGTTGAAATTAAAGTAGAAAAACACAATTATGTAGGATCTAGAGAGAGAAAGAGAGAAAAGAAAATGGATTTGATGTAACAAGAAGGTAGAGAGAGTGAGAGGCGGGTGAGAGATAAAGAGATAGTGAGGGAAAGTGGTGTGGAGGTCTCAAGTGACCTCTACCACTGTTATTGATATTAATTAATTAACTAATTACAACTTATGGACAATACTGCCTTTATTTAGAGAAATAAGATAAATAACGACTAAACAAAAGATAAATGACAGTTCTGCCAATCAAAAAAATAAAGCTTATTGCTTTTATTTCCAACATTGCTGGTACCAAAAAATTTCTTCCGGCTTCAGGATCTCCTAGTACTTCATCATGGCCCAGTTCCTTTGGTCACTTTCTCCTAGTGCGTAAAGTTTCTAGATTCTTTAGGAGAGTCAAGTTTGTAATCTCTTTCAGAATGATCTCCTTTGTGATCAAGAAGTTTCCTGGAAGGTTCTTTCACCACTGCTTAAGAGAACCTTTGAGGAGTCACAACTTTTTCATGAGACAAGCCCACCCACCCATAAAGATTAAAGAAGCCCCACCAAATGGGGATAACATTGAATAATTGTGTTTTCTCCAGCCATAGCAGATCAAAGTTTCAAAACTAAAAGGCTTGCGGGAGATGGTCACAAGGAGGTTACCGAGGAAAATGGGTTTATGGTCTGAGACAGGGTTGGAAAGTGCACAAGATTGGGTTCCCAGGAAATATTCTTCCCTCCACTAAAGGGAAATTAAAAATGTATCGAGTCTAGGACATAGTGGAGTATTGGGAATGGTTAGCCCAAGTGAAATCAGTAGCATTCAAATGAAAGACAAGCTTATTCCTGAAAATAAAGTTCGAGAAGGCAGACATACTACCTGTAATCCAGGCGTTCCTATTTCTCTCAAAGGACCATATAGATGCATTAAACCAACCCCCAACACCCAAGGTGTAGGCGTCATGCTAGCTATACCATCAAGTTCTTCCTATAGGTCATCTCCAAAGTTTGGGCCATTTGGTCCATAGATGATCAAGAACTTCCAGTATTTCCATTAGACATGCCAGTCAAGAACAGAGTCACCAAGTAGATGAACACCTGCATACAGGTCGGGTGGGGGCTGAATCACCAGGATGCCCACAAAGGCCCCTGAGATGCTTTCCATTGACAATGACATCTATCCCAAACATGGTGGACTTGGAAATGGGACAAGGATAGCAGTTTAGTTTCAATAAGGCTAAGATATCAGGTGCATACCTAAGTAAGACAGCACGGCTTTTTCTCTAAGGTAGTCTCCCAGACCATTTATGTTCCATACAAGGATCATCATTTATGCACATCAGAGGAAGATTGTAAGCACCTCTTAAAGTTTAGCAAAAGTGGGTGGTCCATGAGTAGGCGGTGGGTAGTAGTAAACCAGAGGAGGAGGGAGGTTTTGGTCATAGTTAACACCATTGAATAGTTTTTGAAGCTCCACTATTCCTTTTTGCGTTACCATTTTCTTCCTTTGCCCTTAGGGTCAGCAATGGTCCTCCAAATCTCACCAACGTTGGAAGGTGGGCCACCATTGATAAAGCCCATCACCTGAAGGATGTCATCAATGCTGGGTTCGAATAGGTTGATTATCTCCATCTCTTTGGAGTCCACTAAGAAGAAGAATTGAAAGCGTCGGGTTCCACTGAAGGAAGGACAACGGGGCAGCAGATTCCTGATCTACTTCAAGGACGTTAGATGTGGCGGACTCAGCATTGGGAGGGGCTTGGACAGGAGGTGGCAAGGGGCTGCCATTCCAGGCTAGTGGATGGGGAATAAGGACTGGTGGTGGGCTAGGATCAGTCTGGCAGTGGTTGAAAGGCCAGGGGTGATAGCATGAGGCGTGGGAGAAAAGTAGAAGTGTTAAGAGGCTCTGGAATGCTTAGCAGGAGCCAAGCCCAGACGAATAGAAGTTTAAGGGACAGACGAATGGAGTTCCAACAAGATACGGCACAAGGAATCAAGGGGGTCAGCGAGAGCTTGGTTTGTGGATTATTGCTGAGGTGGATAGGGAAAAAAGGGGACTCTGAGCTCTTAGATCAATCCATGGCTACCCGGATTAGGATAGAATCAGACCTGGGATTGGGACCAGGATCATACGGTCGTGAACAAGCAGACCCTATACAACCTGAAATCTAGGGATATCAATCCCAATATGAGGGCAAAATCAATTCAAACTCATTTCAGACTGAATGATAAAGTATACAAGACTGAGTTTCACATAGCTAAAAATCAAGGCCCCCATATGCACTCTGAAACTACTGAGTTTCATATAGTTCAAACTTATTTCGGACTATATGATTATTGTTGAGGTGGATAGGGAAAAAGGGGACTCTGAGCCCTTAGATCAATCCATCATTACCTGAATCAGGACAGAATCAGACCTGGGATTGGGACCAGGATCATGGGGTTGTGAACAAGCAGGAAGCACGCTATACAACTTAAATTCTAGGGATATCGATCCCAATATGAGGGGGAAATCAATTCAAACTTATTTCGGACTGAATGATAAAGTATACAAGACTGAGTTTCATGCAGTTAAAAATCCCCCATATGAACTTATTGTATACAATAGCATTGTATATTCTACAACACTATTATGCAATAATATATAACTATACTATACTACAATATAATAGTATATACTATATCATACTACATGCTACTATAGTTAAATTTTTATATACAAGTATAATATATATATATATATATATATATAATACTATAAAGCACATACTACTATACTATGCCACAGACTATACTGCTATAGCATGCTACTATACAATGCCATACTGCTATACCAAATATAACACTATACCATACTATAATGCTAGGGAATATGGATCTCGATACCTATAGGAAGAATTGAGAAACCAAAAGTTTAAAAATCACTGAGGAGTGAGATTCCCTTCCTTGGAGCAGAGGAATTAGACTCTAGAGCTAAATCGAACCCTTGGCTTGAAGATACCGGCAATTATGGGTTCTCTACAGTATATACATATATAAGAAGAATAATGAAAGGAGCAGAGGAAGGTAGCCAATGATCATAGGGACTTGGGTTCTCGGTACCAAGAAAGGTGCAGGGAAAGGAGGCGAGGTCAGTGAGAGAGGGAACAGAGGGCTAGGGAAGAACAAAGTTGGTGCCATCGTAGAAGAGTTCGTTAAATTCTGCTAGGGAAGTTGAGTGATATATGGTTGGGAATCCAGTGGAGAGGTAGAGTAAGAGATATCTTTTGCATAAGCATTCTAAATGTCCAAAAAGCCATCCTGACCAGATCCATATATTGCTATAAAAAGAATAGCATTATAGCATCACCACCCTTAACTACTAGTAATAGTAATAGTAGCAGTAGTTGTGGCGTGGCAGTGGTAAGTTAGTGGTAGAGGTACCAGTGGTGGTGTAATAGTAGTAGTGGTAGTGATAAAGTATAATGCTAGTAGCAGTCGCTGTCAGCAGTACCTACAACAGTAGCAACAGCAGCAGTGGTACCAGTGGTGGTAGTAGTAGTGGTAGTGGAGTTAGTAGTAGTAGAAGCAGTGTGGTGATGGTGGTATATGAACTTCAAACATCCTTTAAGTCATACAATAACTATCAGAAGCAATTTTTTAAAAGCTCTGAGGTCTGAGCTGTTCCTAGTCACCCAGACTCAGGTGCGCCATCCAACCTCCTTTTATGGGAAAAAAAGGTCAAAAAACCAATTTATTTTTCAGGTTTAGTGTTCTATTCCAACCAAATAATCCATGTCTAACTGCCAGTTTGATTGATTTGGAGACAAATTCCATCTTAGCTCAAACAATTCATTTTTTTGACCGAAATTTGCATCTGGGTAAGATTTTTTCATAAAAATCTCATTATTTTTTAGCCATAAAGCCTAATCCACCTTTCTTGCAATCTCTCTCTCATTTCTCAACCAAATCATGTACAATTTGATTCAAAATGTTGGTATTGGAGCCCTCTAACAAACACCCATAACAAGTATTTGGATTAAGAAGTAAACGAGAGTTCAAATTTCAGAGGTTTTTTTACCGAGATTGAATATCTTCGACTTCTCTCTCATATTTCATCAAAATGAACCTAATACATTGATACAAAAAATCCGCAACAAAATTCTTAATCAAAACCAAAATCTCTAAAATCAATTTGTTGTTTTGCCCATCTTCTTATAAAAATGTTTTTTATTTTAATTTTTTTGACTTGATGTTGATTTACACCTCATATTTTATGAAATCACATATTTGGTTTTCAATCTTCGATTACATATTTTTCTCCTTCTTTTTGACATTCTGATCTATTTTCTCTTGTTTTGTTGTTCTTAAAAAAATTGGCCACGTTGGCATGTCTGTTACAGCGACTTCGCTGGTTTGACTTGAACCGGTGGGTTAACGGTTCGACCCACCAGTCTGATTTTTTAAACATCATCAAAAGAAAATGATATCATGCAAGCTTAAATGAGCCCTATGGCATTTCATGGCGATAAAGGTGGTCATCCACTATGAACCCTTCTTTCTTTTTCTAACCCTTCGAAATGCCAAATTTTTCAAATGACTTGAAATGAAAATATCCACTTTTTTGTTTTTTAGCTTAGATGAGAGGTTTGGGGTCACCCCAAAAGGGAATGGCGTGCTTCAGCGCTTTAATGCAGCATGGATGAGACTGAGCATAATTACATTCCACGAACGTTATTGATGCTTCCAAGAAAGCTTGCTTGTGCAAATTATCATTACTAACAAGATGCTTCAAGTTAGAAAAGTAGTACTGCCACTTCCTTATTCCAAGTCTTGTTGACGGATCATGGAACCAAGACTCGTGGTAAGAACCATGATTATCTACTGGTTTTTAGCCAACCAACCATGCTGAAAAGAAAAAGTAAGAAACAAAAGTAAAATTTTAAGAATAGAGAGAACTAAGGATAAAAGACCAAACAAACTAGGTTGTACAAGGCAGTTTTTTCTTCTGAACAATTTTAAGATTGAATGGGTTTATGTGTTTGAAGATCATGGTCAAGATCACAGTTAGCAAAACTCCATCTAGAACTCGCTTTTGCATAAAGGCTTTTTTTTTTTAAGAAGGTTTTAAAAAGCAAGATTATCAAAAAAGCTCGCTATTAGAAGGACATGAAATATAGTCGTATTATAACATTATTCAAAAGAACTGAAAAAACTTCCTGCAAATGACCGCCAAATTATTCTGCTTTACTTGTATCTTTAGTGTGAGAAATAAGTTTAATTTGTTGAAAATGAGAGTGTAAATGATGATTACATGATCACTTACAACATGATGCTTATATAATCACTTACAACGCTCGTAAAGAGTCCTATCGAAACCAAGAAATATAGGCCCGCCTACCATCCACATTAGAATAGATGGAGTTTTCCTAAAAAAACTTGTTAATGGATGAATACCTCCTAGGGATAGGAGACAGGGCTGAAGAGAGAGCCAAAAAAGGACCTTTTGTGTACGATCCTGCATAATCCCGAATGTTATCAGTTCCAGGACATGGAACATGCCATAATACAATACATAAATTTAATTCATTTTTTCTCGAGCCATACGAGGAGAAAACTAATAAAACCAGTTGCTGCTGATACCTCCTTCTCGGTTCCTTCTTCCATAACCCGAGCTTGGAGAAGGAAGAGATAAGAGGGCCCTATAGAGAATGTGGTACGAAATCCATAATAGAGTCCGACCACAACGACTGAATTTATCTACATAGATAAGGATAATAGGTTACCTAGTAGAAAAGATTTCAAAAACATCACAAACCCCCTTTCTTTTTATGTTGCAATTTCCCGATTACCATATGATGATTTCTAATCGCAGATGTTATGCTGGCCATACCTTCACATGTCTTTTAGCCTCCATAGTTTTTGGCCCACCTTTTAACTCCATTTTCTGGGGCCAAAACTGAATTAATACCGGCTTTGTTACAAAAAGATTTATTGCCAATGGATGAGTTTCTAACTATGGCCAGGATTGCAAGAGTGTTTATTTTCTATTGATAAAGCAGTTCAAGCAAACTTTGAGATTGAATGAAGTAATGATGCATACCTGATTTTATCATTTTTATTTACATGTGAAACATTCTCTTTTTCTCATAAATCAAATCAAATATGGCAAATCGATTCTTAATATGAAAAAAAACCCTACCAGACTACTTTCAGCTCTTTCCAAATGAAATGGAGCCAGATAGGTAATGTTGCGTGGGTTAACTACAAAAAAATACTTCAATCCATATGAACATGTTGGCCTGAGCAATTGAAAGGGATAAATGCCTTGGTATACCAACCTTTTTCAACCAAAGTTGACTATTGTGTAACAGTTATAACCCACAAATTAAGCATATAATTGTTTCCAAAATTTCGAATGGTCAATTCTGCTATGAAAAGGCTCCAGATCATGCAAATAGCAAAACAAATGAGCGAAAAATGTTAAAGTTCTAAAAAAGACTCTGGCATTTCAATAAGAATGAACTAATGAATAAAATGTATAGATGAGTTGCATCTCCAAAAAATATTGCAATGGTCAACCTATTGCCAAAACAATCAAGAGCTACAAACAATGCAATAACCTCATGAAAATTCTAAACTATTAACTAATATAAACTTTATTTTGCACTTAAACAGTACTCAGACAAGTTTAAGCCTACAGTTCAAATGGAAGACGCTTGTCACTTACAAGATTAAGGTAATCAGCTTAAACAGAGATATCTTTCCAAAAAAACATTCAGGCTGCAGCATCTAATCAACATGAACTGATCAGATATACAACATTCCCTTCTATGGATACATTTACAAATCAAGCTGCCTAACGAAACATATTTTCTCGTCGTCAATGGGATTGGCTGAAACACTGAAGTGCAGCTAATTTTAGCAAGAGCACCAATTTCACATAATTGGCTAGTCTTTTTAACATTCTCGGATGAATGTTCTTGTTTTGCAAAGGCCAAATCTTCAAATACACTCCATTGCCAACATTGAAACGCAAAATAATATCTTACAAATTCATATATGGGGAAACAAGAAAAAATCATTCTCTAAACCCAATTCCTCCAAATCTTGTACTCACAATTGCTTCAAATCTGCATTCATCAATTGCACCTGCAATAAAACCCAGACCTGTGCTCGCAAATATCTACTTAGTTGCATTAGACAGAGCTTACAGTAGTGCCCATTCTTCTCTCTCCATGTCAGAAGCGATCAAAAGGTCAAGTCCATAGCAAGTAGGACCAGCCCTTCATCAACAGTGCATCCAATTCAACTAGTGCAACTTCCATTTCTCGATCGACGAATCAAAGATCGGACACACACTGCAATTATTGGCATTGGGATCAATATTATGCAGCGATTCTCACCAATATGTTGAATTTTTAGGTAATGGGGTCAAAGTACAAATCCAAAATCCCGCACCTGGAATTCTACCTTCGATAGAAAATTAATTCCTTTTGGGTTTGGGATTTCCAATTGCAAACAGAGAAGCCACTCACAATTCTATCAGAGAACATGACATTCCAATATTGCAGGCCACCCATTTGAGGTCTTGATGCTGAAACCTCGTTTTCAGCATAAGACCGTTTAAGATACATTGTCTCACACTGGCAATTTCATGAACATTAGAGAATAACATTTGCATGCCATGAAACATAGAAAGAACAGGAGTAAGAGATTCATCTTTCTCTGTCAGAATAAGACAATTCAGAAATCCATAGACTCTCGTTCTCCAAAGGTTTTGAGAAAACCAGGCCGAAGCATAACACCCCATCTGTCTTTCTCCCTCGGAAAAAGTAAAACAAGAGAGAAACTTATTTCAATGGAAATATCAGTAAATCAATCTGCTTTGCGAGGAATATCAGGAAAGCAGTCCGTCGATATTCAATATTCTTCGAGACATATACTGTGCTCCCTCGGGAGCATAGTTTAGTTCTCCCTCTGTGTAACTCACTTTTTTTTAAATATGAAATTTTAGTAACCACTCTACAATCACTATATGATTATTCTTAGGAAGGAAAAAATCAAAATTTGAGTTTATAATACTTACGTCTCATCTTCTAAAAAATATGTAGTTTCTATTCAATTTTGAGACATTATTTATCTTTTAAAAAATATATAGTTTCTATTCAATTTTGAGACAATGGGTGCACTTAGGTAATTTTTTTTTAGGCAATTTTTTTTATTGAAATTAATGTTAGCTCTCGAGAATTTGGGTTCCTCATCCTCAAAACTAATGCGGGGTTTTAGCGTGCTGAGGGAGTAGAATATCTTTCATCGATTTAACATTATTCTAAAAAAAAGTTTGAATTTTGAGTTTGCTCACAGTTAGGGTGCTTCGCGTGAAAATATTTATCATACGAGGTGTTTTTGTGGATTTTACTATTACTATTATTATTATTACTATTATTATTAGAACAGGAGTAGTAATAATATGACATGTTTGTTTCACATTAAAATATTTCTCAATAAATAGTTTCACATTAAATAATTTCCTCATGTGGATAAGTGCGGGCATATTTTAATTAACAATTAATTAACGTAAAAATATTTCTACACCTAACCACGTGAAGGAATATTTTCACGTGAACACAAACCAAACGTGCTCTTATTAAGAATTGCATATTAATAGAAACTGATATACGATACATATTAAAGTATATTTAATTTTCCCATACATACATTTTTTTATAAATAAAAGTCCTTAAGAAAAGTCTTTCTATACATTCGTAAGAGCCCACTGACGTACGAATGTCCATCTTTGAGATGGACGTCCTAAAAAACTCACACGGTTTATACGGTGTAGAATTTTTTTCAAAAAAATCACATTTTAAATATCAAATTTTTTTTAATGTTCATGAACATTCCCTGAAATTTTAGATTAAAAATTCATTTCTAAGACAGTTTAAGTGCTAACTCATAAAAACCCATCTTTTTTATAATAGGTGTGATTTGTATAAGGCTTAGGCTCGAAACAAGCAAAGTAAGACGTACTTTCAAATAGTGTTGAAAGATGTTATTTCATTATTATAAATCTTTATGATGGTCCGAAATTTTATTTTTATATTCAATTATAAAATTTAAAGCTTCAAAAATAGCGTAGATCAAACAGATCTATAAACACCCGATAATCTTGCAAACTGATGGTCTATAAAATACATTACAATATGCACTATTTCTAATATTGAAATCCATTTTTCTCATGTCTATACATCTTGAAATCGAGATGATCATTTTGAGGAAATTTTTTGGCCTTCAAAGTTTAAAACAACCTCTTTTAGTGAAATTTCGAGGAGTGTTTTGATATAAACTCTATCCTTTTAGGGTGTAGTATGTATTCCATACATGATATTACTTATTTCCTAAAAAATATCTTGAAATATATGAACTTTATCATATCTTGAAATATTTCCATCCAAAAAATTATAGGATTTGTTGTTTTTGAAAAATAGAAATGTACCATTCCATAAACTTATTTCAAGTACTTGAAAGTCATGTGCCCTACATCCTCTCTAGACGCAGGGTCCCTTGGATTTGGTCAATCTATATTCATATAACTACTGTTCACCGCTAAACTATAGCTTAATAATGTAGTACAGGGTATGTTTGATTACACTCGAATATATTGATATTTCATAATATTATATAATCTAATATAATTCTAATAATAGAAGTTTGTGGACCACATTTGAGAGGATCCTTAATAATGTAGTATAGGGTATATTTGATTACACTCTAATATCTTGATATTTCATAATATTATAGATTTTAATATAATTATAATAATAGAAGTTTGTGGACCTTATTAGATGATTTAATCGTATTATTTAATAGGGATTATATACAATGAGATCATTTACTTTTAGCACAAAGAAGTCACATTTACTTACAATCATCTAATGTGAAATCTAATAGCTTTGGGCGTGTCTCAAAGATCGATAAAATTTATTTTAAATTTTGAATTTGGTTAATGATGTAAATGCAGCCACCCAATGTCACATCTAATGATCAAATATTAATTGTGACTAACCTTGTACGAAACGTAAACGGTCTCGGTATACACTTTCTATAATATCAGAATAACCGTCCTAGATCCCCATTTATTAAGGTTAGAGTTTAAATTCGGGGATACCAAATGGGCGGCATTCGATTTCTTTGTCACTCGACGAGTCTCTATCTCTCTGTTTCACATAGCCTCGCCACTTCTTCGAAGCCGGGACGCTATGTTTCCTCCATTATCGTTGAAGTCGTCAATCTCTACACTTCCTGTCCTTCTCCAAAGCTCCATCGCCACCACCATCATATCCCATCCAAAATGCCTCCTAATTATGGCTATTTGCATTATGGTTTAAGCCCCGTGTAAAATAGAAGCAAAAAGCTCATATCTCTGAAATCATTGGAGCCCAATTCTCCATAATTGCATGTAACTCATCAATGGATTCGAAGAAGATTATGTGAGAATCACCAAGTCAAAACGGATTTTCTCTAATTTCCTACGACCTTCAATGTCGGTGTGGATCTGTCAAGCTCGAAATGCTCTAGTCCATCCAATTTCTTTGGATTCCTCCAATTTTTACCTATTTTTCATAGGTTTCTTGTTTACCTTTTGCTTTCTTCTTTGGGTTTTTGTTTACTATTTTCCAATTTTCTCTGGTTTTATTGTTTAGTGATTTTTGCCCAATTTTGTTTGAGTTTTTGTTTTTTACCTGGTTTTCTTTTGCCCTTTGTTCGCTGGTTTTACACCCATGTTCCCATTTTCTTTGGGTTTTTTTTTATCGTGTTTTTCTCCCAAATTTATGTGGGTTGTGTTTAATATTTTCTATCAAATGTTCTTTGAGATTTGTTTACTGGTTTTTCACCTAATGTTCTTTGGGTCTTTTTTATTTTTTAGTGGTTTTTACACCATTATTTTTGGGTTTTTGATTATGTTAGGATTTAATAACCCTCTTAGATGTGGAAATAGGAATTCCAAAAGTTAGATCTCACCAATATCAAAGCACGAGCCATAATATGATAAATAAAACATGAAACATACACTGTCACAAAAACACCAAAATTTACGTGGTTCACCCTAAGAGGGCTACATCCACGAGCAAGACAAACTGAAATTAATCTTTGACAAAATCCAATTGAACAAACCCTTTTAGACCCTCATCTCAATTCCACAACTAAACCACATCTCAATTCTACAACTAAACCACTGAAATTAACCTTCGACGAATCGAACAGACCCTTTTAGACCCTCATTTCAATTCCACACCCTCATTTCAATTCCACAACTAAACCACTATCCAGGAAGAGACGCATCTCTATCCATAGCTAAATCAGAAGAGACCCTTGAAAGCAATCGAGACTTTTCTCTCATTTAAGAAACTACTCAAAATCTTCACAGGAGCCACTTCTCTATCCATAGCTAAACTGAAAGAGACCCTTGAGAGCAACTGATACTTTTCTCTCATTCAAATGATGACCTACCCAAAATCTTCATAGGAGCCAGTTCTCTATAAGAAATCAATCTATATGAGGCACAATCTACCTTTATAATAAATCAGTCTCTTAATCTACACGAGGCACAATCTACAAGAGGCACATATGTGGTGTTTCTCTCAATAAGAAGCTTTCTAATCTCTAAGGAGGTGAGTTATCATTCTCATATGGTGACCCAAATAGGGCACACCAACTCTTTACATTTTCATACCATATATATAAAGTTAGAAATCCATATTAAATCAAAAACTTCATATAGATGTTACATATATGTCAAAGTTAACAGATATAACAAAGAGTTAAAATGTTATTGGATTTCTATTTGAAACTTATTGATATCAATCTTAATCCCATATGAGATTTTCTTATATGGTTGATTTTTGGATGTCACCATATCCAACAATTTACTCTCTTTTTACCCAATTTCCTATGGGTTTTGTTTATACCCAATTTTCTTTGGGTTTTGTTTGCTGTTTTTTCTTTTAGTTTTCCTGGTTATTTAGTTTATTGGGAAGGTAAATTTGGTGAAGGTGAGTTAGGAGACAGTTTCAGTCTTCAAGAAGCCTGCCCATTTTGAATTGTAAAAGGATAGATTAATGTCAATGGAGATCTCTTTCTATCTCTATCTTACTTTTAGAATAGTCCCTAAAGAACTTGCTCTTAGGAATTGTTACTTCAAATTTCTAAGGCACCCACATGGCCAAGCATTATAATATTTTTTTCTTTATAAAATTGAATATTCATATATAATTAAAAATATTTTATATCTTTGGCGTTTCCTTTCCTATAATGCCATTGTTGGGAACTAGGAATCCCGAGTTGCTGTCTCTATTACATGTATTCAATCGGCTGTGTACAAAATATCGATTTAAAACTTGTAGTTCTGAATCGGTATCCTTCAATGATTTAGAGCAGCTAATTCGTCGTCGATGTTTTCATGTGTAAAACACAAAACATACGACCACTGGTCCTAACCGGTGTTTTTTACACAAAAATATGGTCTAAAAACTTGAAGTTTCGAATTAGCGACAAAAACATGCATTCGAAAAATTTTATATAAGGGTGAGGTTCTGAATAATCAAATTAAGACGCACTTCAAAAATTCATTAGAAGAGGTTGTTTTGATACTAAAAAATCCTCAAATCGATCATCTCGACTTCAAAATGTATGGACTTGAGAAAAAATAGATTTAAAGTATTGGAAATAGTACAACTTGTAATGCATTTAAGGAGGCATCAATTTACGATCAACTTCAAAATGTATGGACTTGAGAAAAAATAGATTTAAAGTATTGGAAACAATACATCTTGCAATACATTTTATGGAGCATCAATTTTCAAGATTATCAAGTGTTCATAGATCTGCTCCATCTACACTATTTTTGAAGGTTTAAATTTTATAACGAGAGATGAAAATAAATTTTCAAGCCATTACAAAGATTTTCAATACTAAAATAGCATACTTCGACACTATTTCAAGATGCGCCTTATTTTGATTATTTAGGGCCTCACCCTTATATAAACGACCCCCTTGACATATTGGCTCCGATCCGATCATTTTGGGATAAAAAAGAAAAAAAACTGCAACGAGAACTGGTATGAATAAATTAGAAAAATATAGAAGGGAAATTTATTCTAGCATCTCCTATTTATTAGGATTTAAAAATCCCACTCATATTTTATAAATTATATTTATGTCTTGTTTTTCAATTTTTTTATTTTTTCCCCACTTTATCATCACTGTGGACTTTAAAAACTGGAATTTAATCTATTAACAAATCGGTGTGGAAATTGAAACGATGAACATGTTATTAGTTCGGATTTTAAAACTCCGAAGCAATTGTTTGAATTTTGGGAAAAGGGTTTAAGTAGTTAAGAAGTGGTTTTGATTTTGAAATTCCAAAATTAAATTTCAAATAATCCGGTTCGAAGTTAATATCTACTAGCTGGTTCATAGAAAATGGGGTCGGAAGAGAGGTCGTTTAACAATCCGTTAGACATGAAATTCGGTGGGTGGAGATTGCTTTCTACGCAGATTTAAGAATATCATTTTTGGACTTTGACCAAAGTTAATCACTGCCCAATTTTATACTTCACAGTAGGGATGAATGTGATCAATTCATACCGAAATCAAGCTGCCTTATTCTATCTTGTTTAAACAAAAGACGACACGTTAACGAAAATGCATAGGAAAATTACAGAGACAACGAGTCCAACCAATATTTTTAACACAACTTTTTATCCAAAACAAATTTTTATAGCAAATACCCTCAAGTAAAAAATATTTTTTTTTTGACAAAAATGCTCTTGTCTATAGATGATGGTGTCACATCAACATCTAAAAAGAATGTCGAACCAAGCACAATATGCCAGATCGAGTGCACATTGTTACACAACAATTGCTGGACAACGCTTTGGGCCTATTATCGAATCGCATGGGCTTGTTGTCGGACCCACATGGGCCTATTGCTGAACCACTCTTTGGCAATGCTCGACCACATGTGCCTATTATCGGTAGCTCTTTGACAGTACCAAATTGCATAGGGATATTATTGGACTGCTCGTTTATATTGTAAGACCACCTTTTTGTACTCATTACATAAAATGTTGAGTAGTGGGTGTTAGACGAGAGAGTGGGCATTTTGATCCTAAAAACTATGGCTTTTTTAGCGTTGCATTGGGGTAAAGTTTGTAATAAAAAAATAATTTATTATATATTTTTTTATTTACCATATTTTAAAAAGGGATCTGGTTTCTATGCGGCCAAACCCGCAAATGTAGAAATGCAGGCCTTTTAATAAATCTATTTTTGAGATAGGTAATTTTTAAGGATATGTAATCACTAATATGGAGTTTTTGAATATGAAAAAATAAATAAAATTAAAAAATTAAAAATAATAATTTTAATATAAAAAAAAAAAAAAATAGCTTTCCCCTTGTTGGAAAACCCCGAGGGTCAAATGTTTGACATGACTGCGAGGTGGATTTTTTAATCCGCTAAAAGCAGGAGGGAAATTAGCCGCTTGAAATTGAATGTTATTATTATTTTTGTTCCTTTATGGAGAGAGTTGATTTTGAATATTCCATGATCTCATCCATTCCCCATCTGCAACTCTGCAGAGAGAGTCCGTGTTGTGTTGTGTTTCAGAGAGAGAGAGAGAGCAGTCCCTGCTCTAGAATAGAGTGAAATGGGCCATACGGTATCAAGATCTTCTACGAGTGGCCTCAGTTCAGAGGTCTCTTCTCATTCATCTTCGGAATCTCGACGCTCTCGATTCCGGCGATTCCTCAGACGACACCGTCCTCACGATGGTGATCGCGACGATGGAGCCCCCACCACCAAGAACCTCACTACTGAAAATTTCTCCGGAATTGCTCTAATTCAACTCCAAAGCGTAAAACTCTCTCTCTCTCTCTCTCTCCCCCCTCGCTTCAACCCCTGTCATTAGCTATCTTCATTTCTCTTCTTGTTTTACCGGTACTACTATTATGACTTTTCCTCTCCTCCTCTTCTCTTATTCTTCTTGTTCTTCGACTTTTGCTACCAATTTGTTTTCCTTTTCAACTCTCATTTGTCTTTCTTGAAATTTCAGGCTGAGATGCAGTTCAAAGACAAGTGGTTTGCCTGTGTGTCTCTTGGGGAACAGACTTTTCGAACTACCACCTCTGAGAAGTAAGTGGGGTTTCCTGTTTTGTGTTCCATTTTTATGAGTTAATGGGATTTATTGTTTTGGGTTCCATAGTTGAGATTAAGTCCAAATCACTTTGTTGTTTTTACCCCCCTCTCTCTCTACGATACTTTCATAGGATGGAAAGGCTAGAGACACAACACAAAAAGTCATATAAGCCAAGCGGAATGATGAATTTCAAATGCTTTTCATGGCCCAGTGTCAACCCGAGAGGAACTGTAAATCTTTCAAGATCACAATCCTCAGTTATGATCTGTGTATGATATAGATTATGAAACCCATGCATGAAAAAAAGTATGGGTGAGGAGTATTGCAATCTTGTCTCATGAAATGTATAATAACCCTTCGCTCTCATTCCTTCCCCACTCTCAGGGGGGTTTATATACATATGCAATTTGTAAACTACAGTACCTAAAAAAAAAATGAAATTTAAAGTACATCCTCATATTAGGCAATGCGTCACATAACATAATTAAGTGCCTTTGTAAGAAAAGTGTGTGCTACTACCTACCTTAAATAGGAAAAGTCATAATTATAAGTTATAACTCATGGGAGATGCATGGTTTCCGTGTCAGATTCAAATGCTATAGCGCATCAGGCGAACTTTCCTATGGTATGACTGTAATTGGTATTGGCTAGGATTGCAAGAATTCGATAGAACTACTGTTCATTGTATGTCAAGCGGAGGATTTTTTCATAACTGTTTTTATATAATTCTCACCATACGGTAGAAAAAGGGCATTTATCTCTTTGATGTGCTGAATTTCCATATGAATGTGTCACAATTCACTGCATTCAGATAACAAATTGTTCTCCATGGTGCCATACTGCCATCAAACATTTTCTTGGGATTGTTAAAGGATGAAAGGGATGTTGTATGATTATCTTATTTGTTTTTATTCAGGTTCTTGAGTTTTATTATGTCTGTCATCCTTAGTTTATCCACCCCAAAAATTTAGTTTCTTTATAATTATTAGCTTTCATCTTTTTTCACTTGATAATTTCAAATATAAAATGAGAGTCGTAGTGAATTTTATGTTCATTACTTTCATAGTCATATTCGGACTCATTTTATTGCTTATGCATGCTGACCATTCATGAACGATGATGCAGTACAGATAAGCCCGTTTGGAACTCTGTGAGTAATTCTAACTAATCTTTTATTGCTTTAATTAAGAAATTTATCTGTTACATTTCTTATGAAAATCTCATCGTAATGTCATTAAAACTTACATCCTAAGGGATAAGTAATGCATTTTGATGGCTATGTAATGGTTTGATGCTGTGGGGAATGTCTCCCATAAGTATGGACTTGTTTGTCGGACAAAATGAACAATTTGTGAAGATACATGCATACACCAATACATTTGATTAATGGCTTATTGTGCGAAAATCTGAAAACCAGTTTAGAGCCACACGTATATATTGTTCTTTCATCTTTGTTAAATTAGGCACTCTGCCCTGCATATTAAACTTGGCAATTTAGAATTTCAAATCAAACGAATGGTACTTTTTGGTATCTTACTTGGTTTTTTGGGTTTATTTCCTTTTTTTGTTTTCTCTGCTGTCGTTTTTTTTTCGTTGTCACCTTTCTCGGTGATTATTGCTACCTGCTTGGGCCTTTTTGTATCTTTGTACTCCCTTTACCATCAATACAATGTCAAATTTATCAAAAAAAAAGAACATCTCAATTTGAAGAGACATGGCTTCTGAAGCCTATATCAAATACTACATGAACACTATGCCTAGTTTAGCTTAAAGAGCCTTATAAATTTATCATTAAAGAATTCTCTTGTTCCTTGGATAAACTTATTAATCAGTGGAAATGCCTAGGAATGCCTATTTATGGGGGTATTTCTATTAAGTAGAGGCTTTTGTGTCGAAGACAAGGATCTCTTTAGAAGCATTAGGTAGACAAGCAAGTCAACTCTAGATAATTCAAACTGAATGATAAAGACGTCTGGAATGCTTTCTCATCAACGGTATTTCTTTTTTATTTTTTCTTCTTTTGACATAGGTAAACATAATATTCACACTTCAGCTGTCATAGGATTACCTAAACAACCCCATTATACATTCAAA
Source organism: Amborella trichopoda (assembly GCF_000471905.2). The sequence goes on from NW_006500353.1 coordinate 303,246, forward strand.
TTTTTATTTTGACCATGTGTTACACTCTTACCATTCTTCATTCCATTCTAAGGGACTTTAAATTGTAGATACTCTATTACAATTATCTACTCCAAAGTCCAAATTTGCTCTCCTTAAGTTCTCTGTTCTATGGTCACATGCTCTGCAAAAACTGGTAGAGTTTCCATGGCCACCGCACTTACTTCTCCGAGCTCGCGTAAATTACAATATACCCGTCCAATCACAAGAACAACCACACCTAGCATTACAATCTGCATAAATGGCTACTTTTTGGTGCCTGGCTTTCGCATTCCATGGAGTTGATGAGGATTGACATTATGGCACCTTTCTGCTTTTCACCTAAATAAAAATCTGAAGTTGTTTGAATTCCGCCACTTGTTAATTCTTTATAGCTTAATGTTGATGGATTCGCAAAAGGAATATGAAAACAGTGATGAAAATAGTGAAGCTATCTTCAGGCCCATATTTTAATTAGAGATGAGAATAGTGAACTAGATGTTATTCAGGGTCACTAGAATCTATCTATTTACTAAAAGGTGAAAGCACGGCCACTCTGGGTTGGAAAGAATAGATGAAGTTCTTTCTAAAACCTTTGACATTTGAAAGCGCTTCTCTTAATGTGATAAGATTGCATAGAATGAATGCTCCAATCCAATGGAAACTCTGGGGGGTCATCTATTTAAGTGTTCTTTGTTTTTTTTGGTTGTCTTGTGTTACTGTGGTACATGAAACAAGGCATGTAAACTAAACAATGTATATTTATGCAAATATGGCTGTAGCTGGGATGAGTGGGTTTAGGCATCTTACACCTTCATAGTTTCTTTTGGTTAGCTTTCCCTTTTGCCTGAACTTGATTCTCATTTTCTATGGTGGAAGTTTTGATACTTGTGAGAAAATAAATTTGCTCAAACTTGCTCAATTTCTAAATGTATATTCTTTTATGGAATTATTGGAATAATGATGATAGTAATAGGGGTTACCTTTTATCAAATAATAATTGAAAATGACAAAATTGTTTGATTGGCAGATGAACCACATTAAATCTTTGATTTCTTGATGAAAATCACAAAAAGATGTAAATAACTTTCCCAAAATTTCTCATTATCTTTGTATTTATCTAATCTTGTGAAGCCCATAATTTATATAAATAAATAAATAACTAAATGAATGAACAAAAAATTTAAATTGACATTCTTTTATCTATAAGTTTCTTTATATATTTCTGGTGTATTTACACTCTTAAATGATCTTGAAGCGCTATCTTTGTGGCCCTGCAATAGGCATTTAATTGGCTTCCTCAAGTTGTTTTAGTGCCAAGCTTTGCTAATCCTTGTCACCCATAGGCCCTACTTCTTTCCTTCAAAAAAAAAAAAAAGGGACCTATATTGTCAAACACATGCTGCGAGTAAACTATGAGAATTGCGTCGGGGTTAGTAATTTATCAGTTTGATGAAGTATATACTAACATTCGCTTATATTTAACTTATAATGTTCGCTACACAAAATTGAAAAATAAAACAAATACATATGAATATCCATTTCTTAATAGTGAAAAACAAGTTCTTGGGCTGCACATTGTGGAAGTAGCATCACACAGATATGCATGAAAAATGTACATAATGTTTCCATCATGAGACAAATTTTACACATAAAATTCGGAAAAGAGTAAAAGGATAACCAAAAATTCTTTGGAGCCTGTCATGAAACTTAAATTGGAAGGGATACTTCCAAAATCCATGACACTTGAGTGATCATTACCTATTTATTTGGTGCCCAGTGTTCTTAGGTTATGTTCTGTTTTGGTTGATTCTTCTTGTGTTAGCTATTTTTAGGTGTTGGTTTGGAATCTGATATGATTAGCCTCCCTGAACTTTATTTTTCCTTCGTTAAAATGTTTTATTGTGTTTATAAACAAGAGACAATTGTATTTTGCCACAAAAGAGAGGGAAGGGGAAACCCAACTTTGTTTGTCTTTCTTGAAGCTCCAAAACGTTGAAGTTTTGTTCATGCGAATTAAAAAAGGTTCTGCTTGTGTTCTATAATTAAAGTTCTGTTAGCACCAATTCTTGAAGAAGGATCTCCAACTGTGTTTAGCTGCTTCGTCCGTAAATACTAATCTGGAGCTTTCTTTAATAATTACTTTGCAGGAGAAGAAAGTCGTGTTGGAAAGAAATGGGCCTCACATTGCACGCATAACAGTGTTTGAGGTCTGTGATTTTCTCTTGATGCTTTTTCTTCTTAATTAGCTGGAAAAAGCGGTCTCAAAAGAACCTTGCCATCACGAAATGATTTGCAGGTTGCTAAATTGCCAGCAAAAAAACCAACTTGCTTTTGCTGGGAAATCATGAAAAACAAAAGAATATGCAGGAATCTTGTAACATCTTTTCAATACTAAAAATACCAGTGGCATTGAAATGCCGGAATACTAGACTAAAACCTTCTTTATTTCCAGGAACATCTCATACTGAATTTTTTCTGAGATTGTATGTCTATGTTGACAGTTGACAGCTAAATTCATATATTTGGAGTTGATAATTATAATTTATGCACATTGTGATAGAATAGTGCAACAAATTCTGGGGGAATGCTAAATATGCGTGTTTGGGGCTTTGCGTGACCTTATTGCTCCACTTGTATGACCTTCATCAGACTGTGTTTTTAAGTGAAGTGAGGTGTTAGTCTATGGAACTTGGTTCATGTAGTTTGTCTAGAGGGGGACGTGTGTGAAAATTGTTCAAGTCTGAACCTGTTTCCTCTCGTAAAACTTTCATTTATGATATTGTTCAAACTTGCCAATTTTATATTAATCCCAATTGAGAGATTATGCCATATGCCTTCCCTATGTTGCCTTTGGTTTCATTTTGGGTGCTAGTTTTTTGTTTGATCCATTCCCGAACACCCTATTTGATTGAATGAAACCAGTTCCTGCTGAACTCCATGCAACTCCATATGAACGTTCCTTGTACACTTTTGATTGGAAATTTTTTTTTTGGGTGGATGTAGCCTTTCCAATCCAATACTAGGTGGTTATCAATGAAATCAGTGGTTGTGTGGAACTCAAGATATTAAATTAAATTTTTTTCTTTTTATTCAATATACCTGTCACCTGACATCCACTTACATGGGCCACTATACGCTGCTGTAAATTAAATTTAAAACCTTAAATACAACCTAAGATCTTTACTTTTACTGCCAAAGCAAATAAAAACCATCCAAAAGCAATTAACAATCTTCCATAGTTTTGAGTACAATATATGTTCTTGGAAATTCATAGAAAAATATAACATAGGACTGAAAAATAATTAAGTCTATTGGGAAGACTTACTGAAAGGTGCCTGAAGTTACCTTCCACTATAGTTTTGAGTGCAATATATGTTCTTGGAAATTCACAGAAAAATATGAAATATGACTGAAAAATAATTAAATCTACTGGGAAGGCTTACTAAAAGGTGCTTGGAGTTACCTTCACAGGTCTTGATCCACCCCATACCCGATTCCCTGACCAAAGATGGATTTTTGTCCCGTTTGATCTTGCTGGAATTTCAGAGATGTGAAGCTTCCACGAGCAATATCTCCTACCATAGGGTTTTAGAGAGCATAGAAACCTAATTAGGATTTGTAGGAACCCTTAGGAACAAATTAGGGCTTGGCTTGAAGGCATAGAATCCTCCTATAGCTGGGCATACCAGTTTTCCAAACAGCAAAATCCTAATGTGCCACCCTTATCTTATCAAATTTTGGGTGGCATGACCCTTTTTGGAAGGGGGGAGAGAGAAAAATGAATTTTTTTAATGGAAGAGAGAGAGACTTGGTGCATGGAGGGGAGCGAAATGTGTCTTGAGAGAGAGGGGCTCAATGGTGTTTAAATAGAAATTATTGTCCTATTTGGATTAGAATTCCTTCCTTAGGTATTGCTTATCCAATGGCACAAATTGACCAATAGGAACTTACGAAATCAGTGGCGGTGAGAGAGAACAAATCTGAGCCATCCATCTCACAAATCAGCCGTCATGATTTTTGGAGGATTATTAGGAACCTTATCCCCTTATAATTTGACCCAATACCAATTTCTATTAAATTAGAATTATATCCAATCTAAAACTTTCTAATATCTTTCCAAAATCTGTAGGCAGCCAAAATAATTAGAGTTTTGGTCTAACCAAACTTCTAATTAAAACAATCTTTTAACATTTAAAAGATGGAAAATGGTTTGATAGGGCCGCAACTCTATCAAAATAAGTAAAGCCTCGCCTCATAACTCATTGAGAGTTGCAATGCAAGCATTAGAAAACCTTTACATTGATTATCTTTGCTTGAACATTATGGTTTTGAAAAAAAAAAAGGATTCCAGGCTTTAAAATAGTGTATATTGTAACAAATTATCTAGACCGTCTATTTCGCCCTAAAAATAAGTGTTCATAGATTTGCAAGATCTGTATCATTTTTTGAGTTTAAAATATCATTGTCAGTGTTGGAAATTGATTTTAGAGTCATCATGGAGATTTTTGTTGTTGAAAGTGCTTTCCGGGTGAGGATTTGAGGTGAGGCTTTATTTGATTTTCATAAAGCCTTGGCCTTATAGAAACCTCATCCTTAAAAGATTCTCCTAAAATAACCGTTAACAGAAAAAAGAAATGTTACATAAATAAAAGAAAGAGGGTGTGCCACCCAAGAGAGATTAAGTGGTTCCCACAATGGCCCATGTCGCACTCATGGGTGGCACACATGTAGGGCTGGATCCTTGGCCCCACATGTGCCCTTCCTAAATTTCGAAATTACGAAGTTGCCCTTTTGAAGGATTTTACAGCATAAATAAATTTTTAAAATTCTGAAAATTTGTAAAAACATGTAAGAACATTTGTAATACTAAAATAAAATATTTTAAAAGTGGACTGGTACCAATGGGTCAAAATTAGCGACAACAAGGGTACTCCACTTGACTCAAGAGCCATGACCTACTACTGTTTTCTTTTCCAACCCAACAAAGACCCACCCATGACCCACAGTTTTGATGCAGGGCCTTATGATTAGCTTGTCAAAGTTGGACAATAAATAGTGGAACCATGATCATAGATTGTGGATTTTTGTCCCCCTCTTTAAGAGCAAGTCCAATACTTGTCACCAAAGTGCAAAAGTGACTTTCTCTATGCACATGTACACGTGTCCCTCTATAGGGTTGCATTCTCAGTAATGCGGTTGTCATGTATACATGCGGAAGATTGTTGAGGCTTTAGCTCTTACTCTCACACATAGGAAACCACACAGTTCTCCTGGCCTACAAACATTATCCCTGGTTATCTCTCTGACCTCAACAAGGGACAACCCATTGTAAACCATTCTTGGTACTGCCACATGCCCAGGGGTACGGGTTTTGGACATAACCATCGGCATAATCCGCCTAACTTTTGGTCAGTCAACACACACTCCCATTGAAGTGCATATTCCATTATGAATTATCATTTTTACAAGCTCTCTAGGCCTTTAAAGGCCACAAAACCCAACAATCAATTGCTCAATGGATTGCTAGAAATTAGGCTTGGGTCAAGACGGTAGCTGTTGGGTTTTCATAGCACAATGTCTCAAGTTCCATTCCTATGTAACCTTGTCAAAAAAAACAAAAACTAAATGGATTGCCCAGCTACTTCACCAGCAAACCCCCTGCCTTGGAGTCTTAGCAATCAATAGACTGTTTCATAAGTGAAAAACCTATTCTTGACTTCCAATCCACTCAAAGGAGAACTTGAACTATTTCTTCTTCCAGTGTAAGTCTCCTGGGTGGATGCACTGGAAAATCTTAGAAAACTTGAATTTGTTGCAAGTTTTTCTGCCAAGAAAACTTTTTCCATTGGCAACAATCTCCTTAATTGTGCTAGTTTATTTTTCCCATAATTTCTCTATTATGACTGGAGCCAAAAAGCGGTTCTTGTATGATCCTTGGACACCTCTGCTCTAACATACATAAAATGTATGGGATCCCATGCAAGTGACCAACTCTTTTTATCCAACTAATCAATATATCTTCTTTATCATCATCTGATGGATAACGTTTATACTTTTTATTTCTGATAGTTTTTGTTCGATGAATAGCAGGGATTTTATATTTCTTGTAGCCATGAAGACATAGTTGTTTATTATATTGTTATATTATTTTTTTCAGTGTAGGGCTTCATGTCTTATAATTGACTGGTTTTACAGACCAACAGGCTTTCCAAAAATAATCTGATCGGTTATTGTGAGATTGACATTCTAGAGGTTCTCAATCGTGTAAGTTCTCCTCTTTCCTACCTGTGCTTGCTCTCCTTAATGCAAAATATGCTGGTGAATATGAGCTATTATGGTGCTATTTGTGTTGATGTTTTGGCTTGTGAAGAAATGTTTAGGGAGTGTTTGATTGGTGGAACTTTTTGGGAGTAGAAAACCCAAGTTTCACCAAATCAAACTTCCGCGTTTGATTTCACTTGTGGAAGCCGCATACTAGTTGGGGTGGCTTCCTAGAGCATGTAAATTTCATACTATTTTTTATACCTGCCCCTTCCATACAAAAGCATGGAAGGGATGGTTTCGATATTTTGTGGGAAGGGGGACTTTCGCGGCCCTCTCTGCCACAAGCAAACACGCCCTTACTTTAATGAGTTTGGAAAAGCTATCTTCTACAAATATAGATGATTGCACAATAATGCAGGCTATGTTGCTGATTGTTTCTTTTGGGATTTGAGAGTAATTTTAATTGACCCAATTTAGAAAATTATTGACTAGTTGACGAGAGTTTCCCGAGTCCCATTACAAGCACATAATTGACCTCAATTGTGTATTTTCTGTGAATCATCTATCTGACAGTTCCTCATTATTTCCCTGTTCAATATGATTTTATGTTTTTATGAAGCAGATGAATTGACTCGTGTTATTGCATGTAGATATTATCTATTCCCATGCAAATATTGAAAGTTTCAATGTTTGAACCAGTGTTGTTAAGACCAGACTAGTGACCGAACTGGTGAGGGCACTGGTCTAGTCAGGCCGGATTGGTTCACCAGTTAGACTGATCAATTAAAAAAACAAAAAAGAGAAAATAGTATAATGGACATATTAGAGGTTCAAATCAGGTAGATTTGATGGCCAACTTCCTCCCTGAAAATTTTCAACATTGTGCCAGAATTAGG
>NW_006500353.1:310653-331044 GCF_000471905.2 Amborella trichopoda
GAGAGAGAGAGACACCAAAGGTGCTCTCTCTATAAACAGTTGTTTCTGAAACCCCAAATCCCAAATCCCAAATCCCAAATCCCAAATGAAATGCCTCCAGTTGAATTAAGAATTACCGAAAAACCACCCAAAAAGCATAAAAGATTCCTCAAAATCGAAAATAATATGGGCACTTTTCATCCTTTAGTTGGCTTGATTGGGACCAACCGGTTCTGTACTGAATCAGTGGACCGCGGGTCCAGTTAGTAACTGGCCGGGTCTAGTCATTGATTGAGGAGTCCATTGGTTTGATGGCCATTCTTTTCCAGGGGTCAAACAGACCAGAAAAGCCACTAGTCCAATTGTCGTTCCAGCCCGGTTAGTCAAGTCTGGTTCAAATAATACTAGTTTGAGCCAATGTAGAAGGGATCAATATGAGTATTTGAAATAGGAATTGGTATTCAAATTATAAACTTCTATTAAGAATGGTAAGCATGGTTGTCAGTAGCTTGGCATATTCGCCTTTTTGGTAAAGCTGGCATGCATATATTGACTGATAAATATGATGGAGATAGAACTTGGGTCTAATTTTGCTCTATATTTGGTTAAGCATGGATTTGTAGTGAATGGGAGACAAGAACCTTGAAGATCCTGCCCGGAAGGTGTTGTTTCAATGTTGGAGACTTTTTTAGTAGTCGTGTGCACTACATGTCGGTTCAAAAGCCTTTAGTCAATCAAACTTTGTTGTGTACTCTCACTTTATTCCCAATTGATTCTCGTAGTGGGTACTTGTTTGAACTGTGAAATGTGTTCTTCCTTTACTTATTTTTACTGTTGCTTCTATCTTGTCTATTGGAAAATTTTCCCAATCATTGCCCTGAAAAATTTGAGCGTGATGTCTGAAGTGGCTGTGGCTTTATTTCGGTCCCGTCTTTTAATTCATTATATTCTCTTCTTCTTGCTCTTCTAGTCCTAATTGAGTCCATTTCCTGCATATCAGTTTTAAAACTGCTGAATATCATGTGGTTTGCACAGGAGTCGGATGATATCTTTGAAGTACTAGATTTGATCGATCCGGTTTCTCCTAGCAAAGTTGTGGGTACAATATCTCTGTCATACAATGTTGAGGTATGTTGGACCATGCACATTTTGCTCTCCTTGAAATTTGTCTTTAGTGGACCTCCATTGACCATCATCTATTTATGTATGGAGGCAGTTACTTGTCTTGTTTATTTTTTCAAGTGAGTTATGCTTAACGTCCATTTTTATTTTATTTATGCATGATACCAACATATGTATCTGTGAAGATTTTATATTTCCTAAAAGCATTACCTCTTTTTCTCTCTGTAGACTCTCATTTCTAAAATCTCTCTACTTATAAATCTTTTTGTTTTGTTATACAAATCCAATGACACATAACTGAAGAAACAAATTGCACTAATGGAATTTTTGTTAATTATAAAAAATAAATTAACAAAAATAAATATGAAATTCGATGACAAGTCACCAAAAGGATTGTATTCATCTCTCCATAAAAATCTCTTTTATGCTTTATCCACATATCGATTTTAAAAGAAAAATCTGTTTTGGAGAAGAGATATGATTGAACAAAAAGTAAAGTTAAAAATAGAAAGGCCTTTACATGCTAATCATGTTTATTAAAAATAGGTTTATAACAATAGTAAATTCTATACACTAGTCAGCTTATCCCAAAAAAGAAAACTCGAGAAAAAAAAAATGACTAGAGAATTAAATGGCCATAAAATTGTACAATGAAAATATTAAAATTTTAATTTAATATTTCATAAATTATTTTTCATCTAATCTTTCTACAGGCCCTTAATGTAACACACATGCCATTAGCTAATATAGCAATATATATGCATTTCTAACCATGCGTATGTGCTCATATAGCATAGACATTTATCTAATAAGACAAGCACATACCATATTTGATCCCCTTCCTTCTCATTCTACCTCTATTTGCATGCATGCATGCATTTGTGAGTTCTCAGTGCATATGTAGGAAGTGTTTATAGTCATGCGCCTATGCACGACTGAGTTTGCTCTTTTGTATGTTACATCAGCCTAATCTTTTTGTTTTTTAATGGCATGTAGGATCCCATAGAAACAGAGAAGAGTTTTGCACATCGCCTCTTGGCTATAGTGGTATGTTATTTTATGTTTCTTGTATTTTCATGCTGTGGATTTCTCTGTTAGAATTCATACTTATACTCAGTTTTATTCATGAAAACACCAAAATATTTTTTATGGCATTTGTCAAATCCATGCACAATATTTTAGGTTAGTGCTTAATTTTTAGGCCTAGTGGTCATCTAGTGTGGTTTCAACCTTGTGCATTTGAAATGTTCAAGTCTATGCAGTCTCTGTAATTTACATCTTGTCTATGTAGATAAACTGTTAACCTTATATTAAGAGTAAAAGAAAGTTTTTCTGTCTTTTTATTTATTTTTTAACTGTTAACCTTGTATTAAGAGTAAGAGTATACAACACACAAAAACTGCCCAACCCAAGGGCTCAAAAAAGCCACAGAAAGCGCAGCAACAACAACAAAACTATACAGGTAAAATTACATGGTAACAGATACAGTTACTAAACACAGTCGCCAATTACAAATATTTGGTAATTTTTTGTTCCAAAAAAGATTAGGGCAAAGCCACAGAAGCTCCTTGCTTCGCCAGTGCGTCGGCCACTTGATTGGCTTCCCTCCAAGTATGAGTCCAAGAGATCTACATATGCCTGCAAATTTCGAAAATCTCATCAAAGATAGGCATGAGTCTCTAGGGTGGTGTAGCCTCTCGTGAGGCCCAGGAAATGACATTTCTTGAGTCACCCTCGACTACCAAAATTGAGCTCCAAGAAGAGTTTAAGTTTTTGAGGCCTTCCAACAGGGCACGGGCTTCCACTGCGGTGGAGTCCGCGATACCAATGTGGGAGGCATAAGAGAAGAGAAAAACTCCATCATGGTTCCTAAAAATGCCCCCTATACCTGTTGGACCTGGGTTGCCAAATGAGCACCCATTGAAGTTGAGCTTGATGTACCAAAGTTCCAGGGGTCTCCAATGGGAGGAGCGGGGGACACACCTGGGTCTATGATGAAGGATGGTTGTCCAATTAAGGAGAAAATTAGAGGCAGAGAGGAGCTTGAAACGGTTGTGGTTGGTGGCCCAGAAAATGACCATGGAGATGATGGACTCCACGATTGAATGACGATGAGAATGTTGTCCCCTGAAAATTTTGTTATTGTGTTCTTTCCATAGGGACCAAAGGATGGCTACTACTGCTGCTTTTCAAAGCATAGTGCCGGATTTGGGCCATATAAGGAAGCCCATTATCTGAAACAGCTGTGGAATTGATTCCGGTGTCACCCACGTCCAACCGAAAAGTTGAAGTAGGTCCTCCCTGATGAAGCTTGCGAAGTTGCAATGGATGAACAAGTGTGCATATGCTTCCTCCTCTGATTGGCACATAGCTCATCTCTTAGGGATTTGAAGACCTCGTCTTTGGAGTTGGTCCACTGTGAGGACTCTCCTATAGGGACCTGTATTCTTGGAGGAATAAAAGGGATCCAGGCCTTGGCAATGATGGACCGTTATGAAGGTTGCAAGAGGGAGGAGCCGTTTACTTTCTCTTTTTCTTTCCTTCTATCTTTCCGCCTTTAGGTCTGCATCGTTTCATTTGGAGGAAGTGGTGCATTATGTACTTCCATTACTTGGTAAAAATAGGTGAATACTGAGACACTGTTTTCTTGTCTGGATGTCTATATAATTATTAATTATAATAAAATATTATTACTTATAATATAATATTAGAAAGCACTTCCATGTTATAAGATTAAAAATATTAGAAAACACTTCCATGTTATAAGATTAAAAATAGTAATTTCCCATATAAAGTGAAATTAGTATAACATCAAACATTTATTAATTCTCTTTACTCGTCCAAAATTATCACAACCTAACGAACTATAATATTATACGTTGAAATTGAAATTATAGGTTTATATTTGATAATCATTTTACCGTACAAATGAGAATAAGTTTGAAATTTGTCTAATTATATCATCTAATTTAAAATCTAATTTACAACTATAACAAAAAAAATACATTATATAATTTATAATATATATATTAATAAGTCATATATAAGATTTGGTTATCAATGTAATTGGTATAATTATTAATTATAATATTATATAATATTATGCTAAACATAATTCTAAAAACAAGATGGCTCTTGCCTGTATATTTTGAATTGCTTGTATATTTTTATAATAAACGTAATTTATTATAAAAGGATCGCTATATTAAATAAATTTTTTTATAATAAATGTAATGCATTAAAAGGCTCACTTTATTAATTTATAATAAACAAGCTTTTCTTCCTCATTTCAATATTTCCATGTTCTCATTATTATTAATGGTAAGTTTGCAGTGCACCTTTGCATGCATAAAGGTTTGGAAGATGCCACACCAAGGAAGATGCACCTCATACCATATGTGTTCTCAAGTTAATAAGTTTGCACGCATAAAGTAGTGGGAATTGTCTCACATCGAAAATTTCAGGGAGAATTCACTTCTATAAAATCCTTGAGGCCCATCTCTATAATTGCCACTGGTTGAGTGGGACGCGTGGCCAGGTGATAGTGATGCTCATTGACCCCGTGATGTCATACTGTGCAAAAACGACAAGTCGTGATGTCAGCGCACCGATTTTGTACATAAATAACACCGAATCCCTTTTTTTGGCCAGATCTAGGATGGTCCAGCCGATTCTTGATCCAGAACCGGATTGGGGCAACAAATTTTTAATTTGACATAGTTTTGTCTTTTTAATCATGCTAGCAGAACTCCAATTAAAAGTCCTTGGATCATTTGTTTCTCAGTAAATATTTTGAAAAATTAAACTTGTGGAAAATATTGAATTTTCTCTTTTTCTCTCCTGTGAGTGCAGGACTATGATGAAGATGACCACTTGTCTTTCTCTGAGTTCAGCGACTTAATTTGTGCATTCGGTAATGAGCTCGCCGCTAGCAAGGTCTGAATGCCGGTACATGTTATGTTTACTGATGTTTAATTGTCACCATTTACTCCTTGCGGATATATTTCTTTCTTATGGTTGTGGTGTAGAACTAGAAACTGATTCAAAATTGTGCTCAGATTGGGGAGCTTTTCAAAAAAGCAGACAAGAACGGGGATGGTGCGGTCAGCATTGAAGAATTATCAGATCTTCTCGCTGTTCAACAAGAACAGTACTAAACTATCCTTTTATATCCCTGCAATTCTCTTGAACCTCTATTAATGATTATAGAAAGCGCAGATGTGGGGGAGGGACTGGATTTATCTATTAATCTTTCACGCTTTCTTAGCTAACTCGCATAATAATCCTCATCTTCTGATCCATGTTTATTTACTCATCTACAACCACATTGGTGCATTTTTTTATCAGATAATGTTGTACAGGTACGCAAGAAGGGTAATTTGAACAAAGTGATTAAAATATTGTATTTTTGAAGTTTTCTAAATCATTTTGCATAGTATTCTTCTCTCCAAACAAATTCAATATATATGTATGGTTCTTCAGTGCAATGTGTATTGCTTTTGCCACGAACAATAGTCCATTTGCGTTTTTGCCAGTTTTCAAGTTATTCCAATTGTTATCCTCTGATAGTCTTGATTAATCCATATTTTGGCATTCATTGCAGGGAATCACTCATAAATTGCTGCCCTGTCTGTGGTGAAAGTCTTGGAAAATTTGATCAGTTAAATGCTGTTATTCATTTGACTCTTTGTTTTGATGAGGGGACAGGAAATCAGATTATGACTGGAGGATTCTTGACTGATAAGCAGGCGTCATATGGGTAGTATCTATATATACACTAACTAGCACTCAATTAGTATGTTTTAATGTTCCTATTTTCGACCCAACAATTCTTGATGTGTTACTTCAATCATTTTATCTGTTCTACTCCAGAAAGTTTTTATATGTTTGTTATTTGTGAATGCCTAGATGGATGTTCAAATTGAGTGAATGGGCACATGTTTCATCATATGGGATAGGCCTCAAGTCCGGATCAGCTTCTTCACACATTCTGGTTTGAATTCAATTCGATATCATATAGTCACTGCTGCAGCAGTGAAATCGATTTATTATACTTCATATTATTTGACCCAATATTTGCACGTCATAGTTTGCCAATCCATACCCACTCTCGGTTCCTTCCATCGCTGGGTTTGGGTTGACCAGGGGACCTATTGGATCAACTGATGATGTTAAAACAATTTTATGATATCTGTGGGTCAGGTTTGCAAACTATGGATTAAGTAAATATTTTTTAATGGATTATGGCTGAAGTAATATCAATATGACTGAAGTAACATTGAATCCTTTGTTCACAATGTGGTTTCAATCTTATGGTAGATTTCAGCTGGTGGACTTGTGACTATATTAAAGAAGTTTAAAAATTAACTGAGTGCCTTTGAGTGAATGTGTTTTACTGTGAAAACATTTACTCTTCTATAAAGTTACAAAGGTTTGTTTCTTACAAGGTTTTAGAAAATGGATCGGCAACCAGGATCGCCCCTCTGGATTTTTGATCTGGTTCGATCAGATCATTGATCCGGTCTATCGAACTGGAAATTAAAAAAATTAAAAAATTAAGTGGGGCTTGTTAAGGGAGTAAAAAAATAAAAAAATGATAGAGTCGGTTATGTTAGAGAATTGGTATGAACCAGTTGGTTCATGGGGTGAACCGACCGATCTTGATATTTTACTGGATCCGGATTGTTGAGTTTTTGTGGCCTTTAAAGCCTAGAGAGCTTGTAAAAATGGTATTTATAGTGGAATATGCACTTCAGTGGGATTGTGTGTTTTGACTAAGTGTTGGGCGGTTTATGGCCCAGATCATGTCCAAAACCCTTACCCCATGAACCAGTTGGTTCATGGGGTGAACCGACCGATCTTGATATTTTACTGGATCCGGATTGTTGAGTTTTTGTGGTCTTTAAAGGCCTAGAGAGCTTGTAAAAATGGTATTTATAGTGGAATATGCACTTCAGTGAGACTGTGTGTTTTGACTAAGTGTTGGGCGGTTTATGGCCCAGATCATGTCCAAAACCCTTATCCCTGGGTATGTGGCACTACCGAGAAAGGTTTGCAGTGGGTCATCCCTTGTTGAGGTCGAAGATATGCCCATGGATGATGTTTGTAGGTTAGGATAACTGTGTGGTCTCCTGTGTCTGGTTGTAAGTCTGTGAGAGTAAGGACCAAAGCCTCTACAAATTTTCGCACCGTCTGCTCCCCAGCCTTCCCTTGCTTCCGTTGACTGTATAGACTCACCTCCCAAGGTTCCTATCGAAGAGCTAAATGACAACTCTGTCATTCTAGACATGTGCCGCCTCTCTGTTGACTTGGTTTGACCCTCCGTAGATTGTACTCTGCCCGTTTCGGCCCACTCGATTTCTATTCCCATTGCTTCTCTCGAAAAAGCCGGGTCTTTCTCTGTTGACCCGCTTCACCTTGTTGTCGCCTCGGGCTGGGCCAACCCAGTAAGATCTACGCATGTTATGGAAACGCCGTCTATGGTTCATGCAACCTTGGCTAGTACGCTCGCCCGCTCGTACAACCCAGCCTCTGACCCTTCGCCTTCCACATCCTCCCCTCTCGGTGTTGACACCTGTATGGTGACTCACCATACCCCTCCCCACTTAGCCCCCTTCTCTTCTTGAGGTCCAACCTCTAACCCCATCCCCTATCCCCTCTACTTTTCCTTTTCTAGCTTCCACCTACCCTAATCCCCTTCTGAAGGTTCACCACGTATCCTCCCCTACTTCTCTCTCCGTTGCCCCTCTTCTTTTCGGTTCTTTGCCGACGGTGCTTCATCTCCCTTTTCCTGCAGCTTCTGTACTTGCCTCCTCGCCGCCTCCCATCCAATCAACCTCTGTCATCATTCACACCCCCACTCCTTCATCATGCCACCCTCCGCCAGCAGACCAGGTCTTCTCTACCCCAAACCCTCCCACCCCTCTACCCTCCAGCTCTCTAAGGTCTGGTCTCTCACCTCTCTGCCTGCCTCCTCTTGTCAATTTCGATACCTCCTTGGTAGAACCCTTGCCTGTGATCGAGGCCTCGTTTGCCCTCACTCCACCTACAGGAGACGCTGCTACTGCTGCAACTGAGATTTCTACATCGGTGGTGACTTCGTCCCATACAACCACCATGGATCCTTTCTTCCACCCTTTTGCTTCACCCCCCATTTTGGTGGGCTTCCCGGCAGACCCCTCTAGTGGTGACCCCATCATCATCTTGGTCCCCTCTTCGCCTATTCCAATACTTGTTCCTAAGCCTTCGGTAGCTCTAAATCCATATGTCGACCCCTTCTCGGGCCTGCTACCTCTCTTTTTCTCCTCTTCTCTCTGCACCTCTTCACCTCAACCACTTCCCTCACCCCCTACTGACCCCCTTCTTGGACCCTACGGACAGCTCAAAGTACTTTTTTCTTTCACCCTTTACTTCAACCCCCTCAATCTCGGACACTACTCTGCCCTTGCTTGTCCCCGTTACCTCTCACCTTTCAATGACCTTTGCAAGTTGCAGCTCAATGGATGTCAATCCCAAGGAACCCATTTCGTCTACTCTTGGTGCCGTTGTTGACCCCCTAAACCCAACCTCATCTTCGTTTGCACCCTTTAATTCGGTAACTACTCCCCCCGCCGCTCAACTCTCCCTGACTACGCCCCCCTCCTCTGTGATCGACCCGTTCGACCTCTCATCAGGCATTTTCAGGCCTACCTCTGCTAATGGACTGCCATTCCCGGTTCTGCCGGCTTTACCCTCCTCTGCTACTATTGTAGGAACGGACTTGCTGGCTCCTACCACTCAGTAGACACAATGGGAGACCCGCTCTCACCCCCATTTGTGGACTCAGACTATGTTAATGGAGTTGACGTTGGCCAAGGGCAAATCCGCAAAGTTTTGAGAGTCATCGGCTTTCCAAACCCATTTGAAGGACCATTCACGGAGTTTTTCAAAGCTGAAGCTCAGTCTAGTCTAGAGTAAGGGTAAGCAAGAAAAGCTCCCGTGATATCTCAAACTTGTTTTCCACTATCAACTATGATCGACCCTCCTCATCCAACCTCTCCTTCTCACCCACTCACCAACAAATGGCCCCTAATGGCTCTCTGGTGAGACGTTCCCTCAAGAACACCCCCCTCTCCGTAGCCCATCAATGCTGATTTTATCCTGGGATATCTAAGGTCTAGGTCTTCCCCACAAGAAGAACGCAGTTAAAGACCTTTGCTTCAGACACCGGCCATCTATTTTGGCCTTGACTGAGACCAAGTTACCCTTCCCCTCCCTGCTTCAAGTCTGGCAGGTTTTTTGCGGCATCGTCCATGCCAATGGGCAGCGGTGTCAGCTGAAGTAGCTTCTGGGGGAATCTGGGTTATTTGGGACCCAACAACCCACTCCTTGGTCTCCCAACATTTAGTCAGATTCTCGATCATTATTCTTTTCTTTAGAATTCCAGATGGGTTTCAATGGAAATTTACCGCTGTCTATGGTCCTAACCTAGACACGCTCCGACCTCTCCTCCGAGAGGAACTCAATCTGGTTGGTCAACTACCCCACCCAGTTTGGTGCCTAGGGGGTGACTTCAACGTCACTAGGTGGTCCCATGAAAGAAAGTCTTCTACGAGGATATCCTCGACCATGTCCGCTTTCTCTGACTTCATAGCCTTCAACAACCTCCTGGATCTCCCCACTCAAGGTGCTCAATTTACTTGGTCAACATTGCATCCAATCCATCTCTTTCAAGATTGGATCGCTTCCTAACTTCTATTAAATGGGACACCTCTTTTCCTCGAACTCATTCTTTGGCTTTACCCAAGCCCACATCTGACCACTGTCCAATCATCCCTAACACCAATCCCTGACATAGTGGCCCCAAACCTTTTAAGTTTGAATTAGCATGGCTGGAAGAACCTTCTCTTTCAACCTATTACCGGCTTGGTGACAGGGGCTATCTGATATGGTAGTTGGTTGTGCAGGGTTTAAATTGCAATGCAAATTGCAGTTACTCAAGGGTCACCTAAAATCCCGGAGTCGGAATCTTCCAGGGTTCCTCGGACCCCAGACCTCAGAAAACCTCCACCTTGCAAACCATTCAGGCCCTACACAATTTGGAAGAAACCAGGGCTCTCTCGGATCTTGAACTTTCTCACCTCCCTGGTCTTCTGTAATGCTTCTCCCAAGGAAATCCACAATCTCTTCCTCTTCCTTAGATGCTTTGAATTTGCTACCGGGTTCAAAGTAAATAACGACAAAACCACTATGATGGGGATCGATGTCAACCCTTACACACTCAGTTCCTATGCTGATATTTGGGGTTGTGGAAAGGAAACATTACCATCCGAGTATTTAGGTCTTCCCCTTTGGAAAACCTAACAAAAGCTTGTGGTCCCACATTGTTGACAAAGTAGACCGTAGATTAGCTGGATGGAAAGGAAGGTTTCTATCCCCAGGTGGCAGGCTAACGCTTATCAAAGCTACTTTAGCCAACATTCCGGTATACTAGATGTCCATTTTCCATATGCCAGCTGCCATTAGCAAGAGGATTGAGCAACTTAGGAGAAGGTTCTTTTGGTCAGGAGCTGACTCTGACCACAAATTCCACTTAATTGCTTGGGATAAACTTTGCCAACCAAAGAATTGGGGGGGCCTGGGTATTAAAAAGTATTGGTACTCAGAATCTAGCCCTACTTAGCAAGTGGTGTTGGCGCTTGCTTACTCTCAGGAACCAACTTTGGATCGACATCCTCAAAACCAAGTATCGTCTACATGATTCTCCTTGGCTCCCTGAATTTAGAGCCAATAACAGGTCTTCAGGCATTTGGAAGTCTTATGTCCTCTACTTTTTAATTCTTTAAACCCCGGATCAGGTTTCATCCCAGATCAAGGAATCAAATCCTCTTTTGGCATGGTCTTTGGCTGGGCCACACCCTCTTAGGGATAAACACCCTGATCTCTATCGTCTTGCTAGAGATCAAGGGACAACAGTAGCCCAAGAAATGCTACTGACTGGGACCCCAGTTTTCAGGAGAACTCTAAATGACCAAGAACTCTCGAGCTTTGCCTCTCTTTCGGCAGATTTACAAGCCTGTTTCTTAACCCTTGCAGGTATAGATTGCATCATTTGGAGTCCTGCCCCGGGAGGCTCTTTCACGGTGTCATCTTTTTACCGCACTTTGTCTCGACCTCCCACTGTCGCCCTTGCACCAACTTCTATTGTGGACCAGGCCTGGGATTCCTTAGCTCCCCCAAAAGTCGAGGTGTTTATGTGGTTGGCCCTCTCTAAGAGAGTATTGATTGTTGATCAGCTGCAAAGATGTGGTATTCAGATTCCCAATCTCTGCGTCTTGTGCTTAGTGGAAAAGGAAACTAATAATCCCTGTGCATACAACCTTTGGGGAGTAGTCCTCAAGTTGTTCAAGGTGGAATGGGTACTACCTGCTGAAGTGACTTCCATTCACCCCTCAATCAAGCCTTTTCCTTGGGCCAAAGCAGGGATTATGCTCTGGAAATTAGTGGTGGCCGCAGCCTTGTTGGCCCTTATGGATCGAGCGTAACCACAGGATTTTCAGGGGGGAATACTCCCCTTGGTCCAAACTTTTCACCAAGCTCAAATCTTCCATCATCTTCTGGGCCACAAATCACCTCGATTCAAAGGAATCCCGGCATCGGCCTTTCACCTAGATTGGAGCAACATCCTTAGACATCATTGCTCTCGTCCCTCCAGGTCTTCTAGCTGGAAACCACCACCACAGGGGATGCTAAAGCTCACTTTCGACGGATGCTCCCCTCAGTAACCCTAGACCGTTAGGAATTGGAGTCATTCTTAGAGACCACCTTGGCTCTATTGTGGCTTCAGTTTCCAAACACATTGGGCATAAAGACTTGATGGAGGCTGAAGTGGAAGCTCTCCTAGAAGGCTTACTACTCATCCAACATCTCAACTTGCCCTCTCTCATTGTAGAGGTTTACTCCAAGAACACCATAACCTCGGCACAAATTCTTGCCTTCCCCCCCCCCGGTTTTTGGCTCAATCAGTTGATCAGTTTCATTACCTCTGCGGGAATACATTTGTCGTGTGGACGCATGCTTAGAGGGAAGGAAACCACGAAGCTGATTCCCTTGCAAAAGCAGCAGCGGAGATGGATGGACACTAGGAGCTCTCTTCTTTTTTGGTTTTTTCTCTTTTTCTACTCTTTTTGTATGGAGGATCGGCCTCTTTTCTTAGGTTGCTGCCCCTTAACATTAACTTTTCGAAAGAGGCTTTCGATTCCTTTTTCTCCTATCCTTGAGCACCTTTTTTGTGGTTGGCCAAGGTTTTTGTATTCTCTTTTCTCAATTAAAGGTTAACATTATCAAAAGAAAAAAAAAACACGTGGGACCAAGGATTCAGCCCCATATGTGTGTCTTTTTTAAGAGTGGGGACCACACCCAAAATTTATTTATTTTTAGACAAAAAGTGGTTACACCACTTTTTATGGTGGGCATGCCACTTTTTATGCTAAAAACTGGTCATGCACATTGTAGGGAAAAGGGGGCGCCCCATATTTTTTTAAAATATTTGGTTCAAATTAATTTTAGTTAAAGATAGGAAATGTTTTGTTACCATTCAAAATCATGATGGCTGATTTGTGGATTGGATGACTCTGATTAAATCTCTCTTACCCCACAGATTTTCTAATTATCCTAAAGGTCAAGCTGGAAATTAGACAAGGCATATTTAGATTGGAATCCTATTCAAAATAGAAAATAGATCTTGTTTCTATTTAAACCTATTTGAATCCCCTTTCTCAAAACACTAGCTCTCTCTCTCATGCCCGAAGTCCTCTCTCTCCCTCATGCGATATTTTTCTCTCTCTCCCTTTCTCAAAATTTGAAACCACTTGACCCCTCTTTTTCCTTAGAGAGGGTCATGCTATTTTCTCTCCTCTCTCTTATTTTATTTTGAGTAGCTTCTATTAAAAGAAAGAAGAGGAGGAACTTTAAAATTAGGCTTGCTGATTTTTGGAAAAAAAAAGGGTGACAAAACCTATAGAGAGTGATCACCTCTCAAGCTCAGTCATATTTATTTTCCATAGCGTTTCTATGAACCCTAGTTGTTTTTGAGGTCTCTAGAAAAGAAGTATTTCCTACAAAGCTTCCCTATCTCAGAATTTCCAACAACACCTAAAGGAGTAAAAGTGCACCATCAGTTAGGGAATCGTGTATGGGGTGTACTTAGACCTGTGAGGGTAACTCCAGGTATCTTATAGTAAGTCTTCCTAATAGCCTTAATTAATTTTTAGTATTATTTCTTATTTTTATGTGAATTTTCAGGAACCTTTTTTGTACTAAAAATTATAGTAGAAGGTTGTTTAAAGTTCGTGGATAGTTTCTATTTTCTTGGCAGTGAAAATAAATATCTTAAGTTGTATCTAGGGTATTATTTTAATTTAAAGCAACATATAGTGACCCATGTAAGTGGAATTCAGGTATTTGAAATAAAAATAAACTTTTTTTTTTGGATTTAATACCTTGAGTTCCACATAGCCACTTCTTTCACGGATCGTCTTGATGGATTCCCAATGCAGATCGGCCGGTTTCGAACTAGATCACCGATTTTTTAAACCTTGATTTATTATATGCATCTTGAGTGATGGATATGTACCCTACTCCTAAAAGGTAATATCTTAGTAATTCTATTGTTAATGTTGCTCCTTACAAAAGATAATTACTGAATTACATGATTACTAAAATTCATGAATCCTAACATAAACACGCACACCTGCAACTCTGCCATACCATAAAAGTAAGTTTTAGTAACCAGTAAAACACCAAGCAAATGACCAAATGTCAAACATTAATAGTACCAAGTACCAATCACATGGTAACACGTCCACTTCATCCTCCCATAATATAAAATGAAGATATACAACAATATGACAAGTAAAGGAATGCAAAACAACACTCAATGACTTGAGAGACCACTGATTGTGATTGTGCATATCATTTATCGTCAAGATGTGCTGCCTCTTCTGTATGAAGATATATATCATTTAGCATCAAAATATAAAATGAAGATGTACAATGATATGACAAGTAAAGGTGTGTAGAAGAAAACTTAAATGACCCAAGCGACTAATGATTGTTACTGTGCATATCATTTATCATCAAGGTGTATTGCCTACTCTGTTTCCACCAAATCGGTCATCTCCTCCTCGTCCAGAACTGCAGTGCTCTCCCTCTTAGTGATGCGGCTACCATTGCAGCCATCTGGTTCCAAACCTCAGGGTGGTACTATTCCCCCTAGACAGATTAGTGTTCATACAAATCAACCCGACTTAAAGACCTCTGTGTCTTGCTCGACCAGTTGCTCTATTCTCTTGTCCCAAGACGATCAGTCGATCTTTTTGCACTCTGAAAGTTTCCTTTAGGAATTGGTTGTCTTGGATGAATGGTAGATTATTGAGCCTGAAAAGTTTCTCGTATTTCTGTGGATCTACATGGAGAGAAATATGATTTAACTGAAATAAACTTGGTAACTGGGACTTATTGATGGTGCAAACTTCTGGAAGTTCACCTATTTGCTTACTTTCCTATGACCAACTGTATAAAACAAGTGACTAATAAACTAAGTACCTCCAAGAACATGCTCAACTTGTGTCACAATTGGATGATGGTGTATGTTAAGCTAAAATGCAAAAAGGCCACTTCTATAAGTTACGGTTCTTACAGATATTGTCTATACCAAAGCAATGTAAAATAAGTAACAAATTTACGATACATAATAACAAAATTTATGATGCATAACTAACTTATCAAATAACGCAAATAGATGTTTTATTAGAGCCACCATAGACTACTCTCTGATATCCTTTTTCTTTTCCAGCATTCTCAGTGTGTATTTATAGTTGATCAATGCCTAGGTAACAGCCTCTGGTTCCATAAGATTCGGATTCAGCCTCTATATATGCACTCTTTGAGGGCCTTATACCCTCATTGTTTGGGCCAAGTGTAATTGTGTACTTCATAGTTTATAGAGGATCTCATCTTCTGGACTATAATCAGGTTTGTGCCTACTTGCAGATGGTGGTTTTTAATAGTCAACAAATTTGTGGTCATTATCAATTTCAAAAAAGATTGTGAAAAATGGAATATTGTTACTTGGCAAGATATCACTGCATTTTTGTTTTAGTGAATCTTTGATAATCAGTGATGAAACCTGCTGACAACACCCAAGCTAACAGCAATAATCAGATGGGTGCCTTCTCTTAGAATGAAGATATTATAATAAAAGTGCCTTCTCAATAATCAATGAAGATATTATAGTAAATGTGCCTTCCTGTTAATCAATAAAATCACAGTCATCGTCTTAACTTTGAAAAAGAATGTGAAAATTTTTGAAATACTTCAGTAGGGAATTTTAGCAGAGATTTGTTTAGGTGGATCATTGATAAGTCACATACTTGGATGACCCCCTTTTGGGGTTGTGAGTTAGGTTAAGAAGGTCAGATGCAAGATTTCTTCTCTTTTTTATTCTATATTTTTTCTTGAGGCTGTTTTCTCACTCTGGGTGACGTGGTTGAGTTACCTAAGTTGCCATAGTGAACTGCCTTTTTCTTCTTTGCTTGCCATCACATTTGAATTGCATGAAATTACCTAGATTTTTCCTTGTTCCAAATGTAGAAATGGATTTTATAGGTTTGGATTGAAACTTTAGTGTGATAGGTTCTTTGGAATTTCTGTGCAGTTGTGTTCAATGTGCTATTATGATCATTCCTTAATACTTTGAATTGCGTATTACATTGATATTTATTGTTTAATGCCTTTGTCTTAGACTTGTTAAATTTAAGATTTGGTGTTATATTTTAGTTTCCATTGCTCTCATCAGGTATTTGATAGGAGAACCAAGAGGCTTATAGAAGAACTCATTGATCCCAAAATTGTTCTTTCGTTACGAGCTATTTACCAATCAAAGATTGGTCTAGGGCTTATTGATAAGGGTATGCTTCATTGACTTCCAGGAGTTCTCACCAAATTCTTTTGCTACAAGGTGTTTTAGTTTTTAAGAAACTTACATCCGTCTTAAACAATATTTTTCCAGTACACCTTTTTCTTTATTTTTTCCCCTTTTTCTGATGAGAAGTCCTTTGTCTTGCATGGCATGAACCAGGTCCCCGGCCTGTAATACCGCTTCTCTCTATTTCTAACATTTGATTCAATTTTAAGTCCTTTGTCTGGCATGGCATGAACCAATGTGTTACATTCTCTATTTCTAACATTTGATTCAATTTTATATCCATCTTAAACATTATTTTACAATTGCATGAGGAGCAAATGAGATCGATGTGTTTCCCTTAAAAGGTAACAAGGATGCCTTAACCGCTTCAAAAGGACTAAAACAACACGAGCATACATTCTGGGAATTACCCTAACCTTGTAAAAGAATGTTGTATCCCTTTGATGAAGAAACTGAGGCTCCCCTAAAACTAGCAGACGTGCAACTGGTGGGATTGGGGGAGGAAACACTTTGTGAATAGTTCCGCAACTCCCAAACTTCCTAGTACCAAATTAGACTCCAGGCAATGTTACACTTACCTGTGGCCAATATCCATGAGGCTCAACATGGAACCATTTAATTCACATATTTCTAATCTAATCATCTAAAGTCTTTATCACTTTATATCTTCTTAAGCATGGTCTTATGATCATAACTAAATCCCTTAATTTTATTCTAGCCATAGCATTCCTTGGGAACATGACTAGATTGCATAGTTTTTTCTATTTTACCTGTTGCTGTAACTGTACTATCACTAGTCATACTCTGATCTCACCTTCATGAAAGAGAAGTGTATCTAAATGCCTGCCAATTAGCAAATCCTTGCATGACAAACGTATACCAACTGCTGAAATTCAATTAAAATACTGAAGAAGAGTAACAAAATAGCCCTTTGTGTTCTGAAACTTAGACTCTCTCTCTCTCTCTCTCTCTTAAGTGGTAACTTTACTTCCATTGTCGCAAAAGTGGTAATCCTATTTTTGTTAATTTAAAAAATGATGTGCATTTATAGAAAATTTTGACCAAGGGTGTGGCCCTGGGTAGAGTGGAATGGCAGAACAAGATTTTTGTAGTGGACCCAAGTAGTTGGGATAAGGCTCGGATGATGATGATAATGATGATGATTTAAAGAAGCTATTTACAAGGCTGAGTCTGTGTACATGACTCCATGATGGATCCTTTTAGTTACTAAACCTATTTTGTATCAAAAGTGGCTTCTCTGTTCCTTCCTTTGCTAAGCATCTGCTTTTTCATTTGATCTCTCCATGTATGCTGTATTGATTTTGTAATCTTTGCTTGATGATCCCTTATCTTTTAAAAAACATATGCCAAGGGCAAGTTTTCTCCTTTTTTGTCTCAAGATATTACATTTCTGGAATCATCCTTAGATCCAATACAGGTCATGGTTTCTGGCTCCAGTAAGCATTGACCGTGCCTTAACTTTGTATGATTCACAATTTTGAAATAGAGCAGATATGGTAGCAGAATCTTGCCCAGGTTGTCCCTAATTATGCCCCCTGCATCTGCTGGACCTCGTTTCCCACACTTGCTGCATCTAAGTTTTAACATTCCTTCAGGGGGTGGAGTCCATCTACTAGCTCTCTTTTGTCTTATTGTTTTCGTATATTCTATGTCTACCCAATGATTTTCAAGATGTGACACTAAGTGTCCCCAAAACTCTTTTCTTACTCTGGACCACAGTATGACAGTTGCTCTTATTTTTTATTTTATTTTGTCCACCCGCGACTTTTATTTTTAACCTTTCCAATCAAATCACCCAAGCAGTTGCCAACAGATTCAGTCTTCAAAGAATATGACCGTCTTTTGGAAAACATGAGGTTTACCACTGCTCTAACAAGGCTCAAATGAAGGGGACAGAACTCAGGTGAAGCTAAGCAGTTCCAAAATGAAGGCCCAAATCTCTGTAAGCACACGGTACAATGCAAAAACAAATGGCTCACTGTCTAATCGTTGTCCTTGCACACACTACATATATTTGAGATGGCATACCTCTATTTATCAAATTATCAACTGTGAGCACCTTGTTCAATGTTACCAGCCATGCAGTTGCCGGATTCTTCAATGGACCATGCTCTTTTAACCATGGAGTCTTGTATCAAACTCTTAGTCAAGATGTGATGCATAGATTTAATTGAAAATGTCCCCAGGCATGCTGGCGTTCACATCAAGACATCCCCCCCCCATTTGGCATATTGAAGGACTTCTTCGTGCATAGCTTTGAGTGACTCAACTTCTCCCTTCTTTAGCGTATGACTGAATCCTGGGGTGCATATTGTTTTATGCTGCACCCTTCAAGTGTTCATGAGACCAGAGCCTTCGGTTTTGTTGCCACAGTAACCACCCCTATAAACCGAAAGCAGAGTGGTACTCCTATCCAGTTATCTAACTAGAATCTTGTGCTTCTTCCATTTACAACTTGCCACCTGATATTTTTGATGAAGGCGGAGCAATAACTATTGACCCCTCTCCAAATTCCTGCGATTTTACTTTGGCTTCAATATGCTTCATGAACCCCACCGGTTATTCTATCCCTTGCTTGCTACTACTAGCCTCCAAAGTTGTTCTTTGTGTATTTTAAATCTCTTTAGTCGCTGATGCAAGAAGGGCCTTGTTTGTTTCCTTAATTTTCCATATATCCTAAATGCCCTGCATTTTGTCTACAAGAAAGGACCCAATTAACCAAATGGATGTGATGCCCCTCTTCTAAGCCTACCCATGAAAAGCTCGTCATTATCTTTTTAATTTCTTTTGCTAGGAAGGGACAAGAAATAAATGCATGTAATATGTCGATAGTTAAGATATTATCGACTTGAATAGGGCGATTCTTCCCTCTAAGGATATAATTTCTTTTTTCCAAGCTGCTAGTTTACTCTGAAACCCCTCTAGGTTCCTTCCCCACGTTCCTTTGCTGCTTTCCTATGGCACAGTGGCAAGTCTATGTATTTATTTGGCATTTTATATATGGTACACACTATACTGCTTGCGAGCCCTAACCTATCATCCAGGACCAGAATCTGTAAAAGCCTAGTGTTTTCCATGTTAATAGCTGAAGCTACCGAAGCACCTTAGTAAAACATATAAATTCTTCATTTGTGCCACAGTTGCAATATCAAAGTGTCACAAGACCTTTAGGAGATGACTTGAACGCTGTTAGTAGGCCAGATTGATAGACTTTGCCAAACATACAAACTAAAAAATCAGACACTATTGAGAAAAGGATAAGCTTCTTTTATCCCAAAAAAAAGAAAAAAAAAGAGGAAAAGGGTAAGCTTCTGTATGCCGGGAAATGCCTTTTTGGTGCTCGCTTGACAAGGATAAAGAAGTTGACTGAGGACAAGCATCCTGAAATCCTGCTTCATTTTTCAACGGAACTCATCAACCGCTTTCTCCACCCAAAAACGCGATCTTGACCAACTTCTTTTTTGGTTGTTTTAGTTTGAAAGACAAATTTGTTGCACTGATCTAGCACATATAGCAGAAGGTCAGCACCAGGATTTGGAGTAGATTGCCTTCTAGTTCACAAACCGCACGGCCATTGTGTACTAAAAAATAAGAGTCAGTCCTGAATTTTCTGACTCAACCTTCCTTCCTTTGATCCTCGTCGCTAGATAGCTTCCAGAAACTCTAAATATGAATGATACGACAAAAAACAGACATTTATAAATACATAGTTATGCATAGGTTGGCACTAGGCAGAGGGATAACTATGACCTATACCCAATTTTATAATAGTGAGGATGCATAAGGACGCAATTTTGTGTCTCTACCATAGATAACACAATTACGGTCCTCATGATTTTCCAACTTTATCCTCCTTATTTGGCTTCAAAATTCATTTATCGCTCCCTCATTTCTCAGAATCATGTATAAAATATTATTTTCAGTGAATGGATTCCTTAAACTGCCAAATTTTAATATATTTCCATGTTTTGTGATTGGTTTATTTGCATAATTTAGAAATGATTTTGATTCTGAGAGGAACATGTTTCATCTTTGTGCAGGAGCCAAAGATATCTTGCTCAACATTTCTAAGAAGCAAGGGAAGCGAATGGATTCACCTGAATCTGCTAAAGACATCCCCAAATTCATTGAATTCTTTAATGTATGTGTTTTATTTAAATAAGTGATATTGAGCTATTGAAAGGCCATTGAATTCATTTGATTTTCCTACCTCAATGAAGAAATAAATTATCATAATAATGTTCATATGAATAGGACTATAGAATGACACTAGATGTAGAATGGATATATAAATATATATATAT
>NW_006500353.1:331275-378254 GCF_000471905.2 Amborella trichopoda
GATACAAGAGAGTGTAGAAGTCACCCACAAGCCGGGGCTCTAGCGAAAAATAGGCTTACCAAGGAATGGTAGCCCTATACAAAAAATGGCGTTGCATCTCAAAAGTTAACCCAGAATATATAAACAAGAAAAACAGGGTAGCAAAAGACTGTCTCAAAAAAATCGGGTAGTGCCGTTGTGGGCTCTGTCCTTAGTGAGGGTGTCCGCCTGTGCATTGGATTCCCGCCAGGTATGCTTCCATGAGACGACCATATCCCTGCAAATATGAGTAATTTCGTCATAAATTGGGGTTAGATACCAGGGGCAAGGTGAGGAGCCGGTGCCCCAGGATATTTTGGGCATCTCCTTCAATAATCAGGGGTTGACTCCAAGAAGAATTGAAGAGCTTGGGGCCAGTTAGAAGGGCCATGGACTCAGCAAATTGGGAGTCCGCATGGCCAATGTGGCTGGAAAAGGAAGCCAAAGTGAGACCATTGTGGTCCCTGAAGATGCATCCCGCACTTGCCGTGCCTGGGTTGCCGAGAAAGCACCCTTCGAAATTTAGCTTGGTTTGACCCAGGGGTGTTGGAGTCCAATGATGAGCCTGGAAGATGCGCGAAAGGCAGATGCTGAGCAAGGTTTGCCAATTATGGAGGAATGTTGAGGAGGGTCGATTGTGGTTGGTGGCCCAAAAAATGACCGAATGTAGGCCCTCCAGCAGGGCCTCAGGGGCATAGAGATCTTTCTTGTCCTCCTTCGCCCTCATCCATAGACTTATTATGTTCCATCCTAGGGAGGGACGCTGTACTCAATTTTGGTCCGATCTTTTCTGCATTCTATTGATAAAAAAATCCCACTTACTGGGTAATGATTAGAATATCTCCTATGACCATAAATTCATTTGCAAGGAACACCGAAAGAGTGTCAACCTTTTGTGAGAAGCAATTCCATATGTGGGAACAAAGTCTTCTAGGGAATGTTTTTATTCCTGTCAGTAATGCATCTCTCTTGATTCTGTTACACAACTTGTTTTTAATTTTTTTAAATACGTTCGCTAAGATCACATAACAAATAAATCAAAGCATGACTGAAGTAATTGGAAATGGTTCTTTGTTGATCATTCAATTGGGGTCAGCTACGTCTACCTTATTAGATACCGCGTACTCTCTTCATCTAATCCCTGCCTTCGATCTTTTATTGTCTTGCTCTAATCTCCTTATTGTTGTGCCTTTGTTCTGCACCTTACTACTATGTTAACTACAATTTTGTCTTAGCTCTCCTAATTTGGCCAAATGGGAGTGTAGGAAAAGAGTGCAGGAACACGTGGCCCTTACATATTGGGAAATGGACAATGCCATCCTCTCCCTATCAGACAAATGTTTGTTGTGGTCATTTTGAATTTAATAATTCTGTGACAGTTCAAGTATTCTTATTATGGGGTTGGTTTGATATTTATGCCTCTACATGATTCTGATGCTGAAGATCTATGTGGAAAGCTATTAGATTATTTTCTTAAAATTGTATTGTAACCATTCTTATTTGTTCTAGGATCGTATCAACATGGATGAGTTTAAGTACCCCGTCGAACATTACAAGGTGAGCATTTCTTTCAGACCAATAATTCAAAGTTACATTCCTTGGTTAAATTGTGTTTGCAATTAGTGTTTGTCATTATAGAAACTTGTTTACAAACTAATCAGTGAAGATTGATTTAGGAAAATATAAAGTTGTGCAATACTACGAAGTATTCTGCATGACATGGATTTTTCATGAACACTGTTTTGTACTTGAGTATGGAAACTTGATTTCATTATCAGTAGCTTTGAAGCATATCTTGTATTTGATTTTCATTGAACTTATTCTTTTGTTGCTTGTTACTCCTTGAACCACATTTACATGTATAGGAACTGCGATTATGGAGGATTGAGAGCAATGCCATTGGGACAAGAGAAAGTCTAAAATGATTTCCTCTAGCTTCTATGAGACTGACAAATACTACCATTAAATAAAGGAAAATATTACATGATTTAAAAATTGGAAATGAGAACATGGGTCTGTTGCTTCTGCATACTGTGCTTGTAGTTTGGTAGTTATGCAATGTTATGTTTGTATCATGTTATACAGTAATTGTTTTATTCCACTTCCTGAACGTGACTTTGGTTAAGCAATTAATTAGTTATCTTTTCTGTGAAGCCTGATAACAAACTTGTCCAACAGAACAATAGAGCAGCATTTAGGACCCAGGGATTTATAACTAAATAATTCTTAAAGCCCAGTCTTTGAGTTTCATTTTTAAACCAGTTATTCAGCAAATTTTTCTGGTTGGAAATTTATTTCTTAGGTTGTCTTGTTACGGCTGGTGTACCATAAATAACAAGTCATATTCTCTTTTACAAGACTTTTGTTGTCTAATAAGGTTGAAGATGCACTTGATCTCATCTCCATTAATCAGTTCCTAGGGCTTAATTGGTTCAGATTTCATCACCTCCTCTGATATGCTTAAATTTCTTGGTGACTGTTATTTTTGAGACATCATTGGATATGCCATCAATGATTTTGGTGCTAATTTTCTTCTTGTTCATTGATGATTTCACCACTCGCCTTTAAGAATGAGTTTTTGTTTATGCTCTATTCATATTTGTTATGATTTGTAGAGGGATCAAAGTTAACGGCTCTCTAATATTCATTCGTTTTCTTTTCTTTTGTTTTTTAATTCTTGTTGGCTTATGCATTAAAGAGTTTTAGGTCTTCAATGTACTTGCATAAACCGTTCTTCCTCATTTTATTCATCAGGATGAGTCCTTATGTTAAGCAAAATTAGTCAAAAATGGAAGCGCTGTAGCTTCCTATAGCTTGTCCTCTGTAATAGAGTGACCTTTATTAAAAAAGATTCAATTTGTAAGGTATATTTTCAAAGTTTTGAATAACGTGCTTGCAAAAATGTTTTAATGCTTATGGGTAATTTTATGAAAATTTTGAATATATCAGGGTTCTATTTTCTGAAAATAATGTTGTTCTATTTAAATTACTTTCCAGTGATTCGCTTCACTTTGTTTTGGTTTAGGGCCTGAAGCCGAAGACTTTGGCCGATCAAAGCCAAGGGAAACTGATGACTTTGGTGTCTTGGATTTCTTTAATGCAAAATATGTTTCTTTCACATTTTATCTTTATGTTTCTTGTCTTGTTAACATGATATTAGAGCAATTTAGATCTCAGCAGTCTCTTTTGTTGTAAATTTTTTTGTTTCCTTTGTACTTTCCGAACACAGTCAACAATCTTCTGTTTCCCTTTTGTGTTTCCCTGCATGATTAATTTCAGTATCAATGAAAGTCAGAACTCAATACTAAACAATCAGGAAGCCTGCTTCTTAAACACATCCTTATTCGAAAAAGTTAACTTAGGTATTAACTGCAGCAAGAGAAATGACTTACAGAGTTCCAAGTATAAAAAAACATCCTTTTCTGTTCAGTGCTCACCTTTCTTCGAAGATTTTTGAGGAACACAATGTGACTTGATTAATTACATTTATACTCTGGAAAGTAGATATGTGTTTTGAATACATCTAGGTGAACAATGAAATCTAAAATCATTTGTTTGTACTCTCTTGGTAGTAAGTTGTATATTCTGTTGACATAGAATATAGTCCAAATTCCAAATTTTAATTTATTTAATGTTTGTTTTTCTTCGTGAGATATTCCCATCTTTTGTTGGTTTCATTGTCTTTTGTTTCCAAAAAGGTGGAATCATAACACATTTTCTTTATGGGCAGACATTTAATGAATTTTTCATTAGAAAGTTAAAACCAGGTGTTCGACCAATTGCATATGAAGGAAACAATGGTGTGGCAGTTTGCGCTGCCGATTGTCGCTTAACAACATTTAAATCAGTAGATGATAGTTTAAGATTCTGGATCAAGGTAAATTTTCTGTCTTTGGCTTCAATAGTTGATAATTGCATGCTACGAGATGAAGAAGTTCCTTGTTTGGAGTGATAGATTTGTGGAATAGATTCATATAGTCCTCAGATTTTGCTACATCTGCGCTAGTCAAATGATCAGGCAGATTACTTAATGGGCAAGCTTTCTATGCTTCCCCTACAACATAAAACTTATATACTTCCCCTTATCCAACCCTAAATGGAGGGCTAAGATTGCCCCAATCACAATGTCACGTATCTACACTATTTTATTTTTAATTTTTTTTTTCTATAAACTATTTTGACACCAAATTTTGTACGTCGAATCCTCTATTAAACTCACACCAGCGAAAAATATTAAAAAAATATTTCAAGTAAAATAAAATGACCAAAATACCCCTGAAAGTTTCAAGGGGTATTTTGGTCATTATATTTATCGAAAAATTATTTTTAATATTTTTTATAGGTGCACCCAATTAGAAGATGGCACGTACCAAATTTCATATTCATACAATTTGTATAAAAAAAATTAAAAATAAAATACTTTGAGATGTCCGATCTAAGATCAAACGGTGAGTGACTCTCTTGATCAAAATTGGACGGCTGGATGGTAGGGGGACGATAGAACTTCTATGCTATAGGGGAAGCATAGAAACCTTTCCCTTATTCTTTTATTTTAGCTTCACAGGATTGTAACTTAGTTTGTGTTCCAGAGGATATAAAAAGAATAGGTCATTTTGTTTGGTCATTTGGTGCAAACTTTAAGAGTTTGAATGCTTGACCTTCTTCATCTGAAGCTGGATGTCTACCCCACCAAACCAAAGACTAATGAACAAAGGATGTTGTATAGGTGTCATATATTTTTTTGCAATTTCTTGAGTTTCTTCAGGTTTAGCACTCAAGACTCCAGATCTTGGTGGGTTGGTTTCATGACATATTTCTTTTCTGTCAATTCATGGTGTATTTTTTCAGGGTCGTAAGTTTTCTGTTCAAGGCCTCTTAGGGAAGGATATTTGCTACAATGCTTTAGATGAAGGATCTTTGGCAATATTCCGTCTGGCCCCACAGGTAGAGTGATGATACATCTCATGTTTTAGATTTATTTATAATCATGTATGGATAGATTGTCTGTTATCTATTTTCCTATAATTTTAAATGGTTACTTATGAGTTTTCTCCCTAATGGGTACAGGATTACCATCGTTTCCACGTTCCAGTCTCTGGAACCATTGAGAAATTTGTGGATATTCCTGGAAGCTTGTACACTGTATGTTATTATTTATGATGCCATTTTCCATAAAGATTTTACAGAAGACATTTTTGTTTTATAATTGATTTTCCTTTTATATTGCATTCATTGCTAAAACCCAGTGAGTTATCATGAATGACCAGGTTAATCCTATAGCTGTGAATAGCAAGTACTGTAATGTCTTCACTGATAATAAGAGAGTGGTCTCCATAATTTCAACCGAAGAATTTGGAAAGGTATATGAATTTTTTGATGAAGAATAATATTGATGTGAATTCCGTTTTTTCTTTTTTGTCAATTCCTTTTCACTAGTCTCTATTGGTTGTAATGGCTCAGCTGGCTTTTATTATCCCTTGTTTGAATAATTTTATTATTGGAATCCCCTATATTTCCAAGATAGACCCTGAATGAGACATTCTTTCATTACTTTCTTTGGTTCAAGCTCCTGCATTAATTGATGGTCTTGAGACATTCGCTCTTAATTTCTTTGGTTTAAAGGTTTGAATTAATTGGTTGCAGGTGGCATTTGTTGCCATTGGAGCTACGATGGTTGGTAGCATCACCTTCTTAAGAAAGGAAGGAGACTATGTCAACAAGGGAGATGAGGTTTTCTACCACCCCTCTCTTTTGTTTCTTTCTGGAAAAGTTTCACTTTCAGTACTTGACTGCTAACATTCCAATGCTTCTTTCCTGGATTTTGCAGTTTGGATATTTTTCGTTTGGTGGCAGCACTGTCATGTGTGTTTTTGAGAAGGTTAGTCGCTTGTCTCATATACTAAAACAGCACGAGATAGTAAAGGTGCTGGTACTTGGTCTTCATTTTATGAAACTTTTTGTTGTGCGCAGCTTTTAGCCCAACATGCCTTTGATTAATTGCTCTCTCTGTACCTTTCCCTAATGGATTCTGAAGTGTAGATGAGTGTAAGGTCGTAGTGAAAACCATCACCGTTTTTGTTGAAAAAGCCTCAATAATTTTCAGACAAGGATAGCTGCTTTCATATTGCGGTGTTTTAATCTATGTTTCTTATTCTATGAAAACGAGTCTTCACAATAATAATATAATTCATAAATTTATAAAATTTGTAAGATAAACATTAGTTTTCATAGATGCGCTTGTCTTATGCATGAATAGTTATTCAGAGCTATTATTTTTTGAATTTTACTTAAATAATTTCTCTTTGTAGAAGTTTTCAATTTCATCTTGGATTTCCCAAAGGCAAACTAAATTTTTGAGATGTCCCCAGAAATTAGCTGCCTGACTAAACTCTAAGACTGAGTCAAAAGCTTCAATGTCCCTAGTTCAATTCTTTAGGTGTTATTACCCTGAGCTCCACAGGCAATGTAGGCCGCAGAAGGAAGTTGCATCCCTTTTCTTTTGGACTCTCAATACCCATTCTATTTGGACTTTTCTGTTGACATTGTGGTTCTTTGTGAATGCCTCAGTATTATTGACACTGAATTCCCTGGCTGTCACGTTTGTTTTCTATTTCAATTGCTTCTCGGTTTTGAATTCTTCTAGCCCTGTTAAAAGTATGGGGGACCTCCTCTATCTACTGTTACATTTGAATTTTGAACAAAAATCCAGGATGCGATCGAGATAGATACCGACCTCCTTGCAAATAGTGAAAGATCACTCGAGACTTTGGTTTCTGTGGGGATGACATTGGGTGTCTCCAAACGGAGATCGAATGATATCAGAAGGCCTACTTTGGAGGATAGCATCGTGGGCAACCCTACTTAAGAGTGTTAAAACTTTTAAGAATCGAAAGTGACTGCATTTCATATTTTATTATGAGTTGATCTGCAAACCTATTTGTATATTTTGTATTGTTCAAGCTATTTACAACGATGATTAATGTAAAACTTGGTGTAAAGTGGGTTCCAAGGTTTCTGAATGTATGAGACATGTATTTCTAGGATCGAAGTGCATTTTGATATAGGAAGATGATACTTTTCTGTGCTGACACGTGGGTAGGATACATTGCTACCAGTCACTGTTTTTTCTCTTTTGCATGTGATCTCTAATGTTTTCTCAAGATCACATTCATGAGCACTACACACTCTCTCTCTCTCGCACTTGCACACATTTCATCAAATAAGTAATAAGGTAATTCACATCAAATAAGAAGGTTAAACCACATATCCTCTCTCCCCCATCATCGGATAAGAAAGGTTATACCTAGCCCAAGGGAAGGAAGGAGTGAGATCAGATAGAAGGTGAGAGCAAAAAGAAAAAGGGGGAAATATGTATGACCTTTGAAATTGCAATCTCAGATAAGCCCTCGGGCCAAATTGTAATCTGAAATAAACCCTCGGGTCTGTGGAAAGTGCATGGGTTCCCTAAAAAAAAAAAACAAAAAAAAAGAAAAAAAAAAAGAAAAGAAAAAAAAAAAGATGATTCATATTTTATTATTTTTTAGGGAAAAAGTTTATTTAATTAAGGTGCATCTCAAAAATTCATTGAAAAAGTTTGTTTTGACTCTAGAAAGCTATCTAATTAATATGGAAAAAAAAAAAAAGAGATCTCAAGTTCCAAAAACAGTACATCTTGCAAGATTTTATTTGGACCGTCTATTTTCAAGATTTTTATGCAGGTCAGCTTGATTTTGAGACACTTTTGGAGTCAAATATTTTATAACTATAGATTTTCAAGCCATCCTAAGAAGTTTTGGCACCAAAATTGCATTTTATGACATTTTGATTTGACTTTGATTGTTTAAAGTTGAAATTAATATGAAGTATATTGTTTTTTCACTGTTGAAATTAAAATATTTACTCGTAATTTTTTAAAATATTCTCATCTTATAACTGGAATTTGGGTACTTAATTTAACCTACATGTGAGGTTATTGAGATAAAGTTTGAATGGAGGTTGAGAGAGAAAGGGAGAGTGGCCCAAGGGTCAGGAGGATAGAGAAAGAAAGGGGGGCTTCATAAAATGTGGGTCATAGTCATTAGAAAAAAGTAGAAAAGATAAAGCTATAATTTGAAGAAAAAGATTTAGACAATTAAAAATCCTTCTTTTAACTGGAAGGTCCGTGGGCTTTCAATGGACCTAAGATTTATTTGGGATTATAGTTAAAATGGGTGCTGTTTGTATAGAGCCGAGGCTCTAAACAATTAAAATAAAGTGCATTTTCAAATAGTATCAAGTAATGTGATTTCAATACTGAAAATCATTGTGATAGCCTTAAAACATATTTTCATCTTCAATTATAAAATTTAAAGGTTAAAAAATAGTATAGATCGAGCAAATATGTGAAAACTTGAAAATCTTAAAAATTTACAAGATGTACCGTTTCCAAAACTTGAAATCCATTTTCTTCTCATGTCCATACTTCTTAATGTCAAGATGATTAATTTAAAAAATAATGTAGATCGAGCAAATCTATAAAAACTTGAAAATCTTAGAAATTGACAGTCCAAAAATGTGTTACAAAATGTACCGTTTCCAAAACTTGAAATCCATTTTTTTCTCAGGTCCATGCATCTTGATGTCGAGATGATCAATTTGAAGATATTTGAGTATCAAAACAACATTTTCTAGTTAAATTTTTTAGATGTGCTCTAATTTGATTGTTTAGAGTCTCAGCTCTATTTAAACTTTTTCCTAGTTAAACATTGGGGTATATATCCAAAAGAAAAACGAGGGATAGGCGAGATGAAGGAAGCAAACTAATGTCACCGCCGTCGTACTTCTGACAAAAACATCAAGCCTTATTATCATCGTAGCAAACATAGAAAGGACTGTAATAGATATGCTATGCTCCTGTGGGAGCATTACTATTAATTTATTCCCTCGGGCAAATGACTTATTTGGGAGATTTTTTTATTCCATCTCAATTTTGTTATCTACCTAATAATCCATAGACAATCATTATCAAAATGAAAATTTTGAATTTTGAGCTTTTTAACACTCAGATCTCACCCTCCACGACATTATTTCCAAGTACATGGGGAGTGGGGTTGATTTTAAAAAAAAAAGTACTAAGAGTGAAATTTGGATTTTCTTTTCCTTTTTTAAGGCTAACCTATGGTTGGAAGAAATTATATCTCCAAAATCTTGGTGTGTCCTAACGGGACTTCTAGATTGGATTTCACCCCGAGGAGTAAATAGACATTATACTCCCAAAGGACAACGAAATCTTTTTGCATATTAGAAAATGGTACTATATTCGTGAATATGGGACCACTATCTTTTCTTTTCTTTTTTCTTTTTCCTTCCAAATAGGCTGGAAAGTATTTCTCAATATTTCATAAATAAATGGGGGACTAGATGGGCGTTACTTATAGCAGGTAAAGGCTAACCAATGCTCCTTCAGATTCATGAATGGGCAGAGGAAAATGGAGCTATTTGTTAATAAATTTAATTTGTGAGTAAATGTAATGTGTGAACTGAGCCTTATAACAAAACCACCCACACCTTGAATGAAAAGAAATTTGAGTTAAAGGCAAAAAATGTCCCCCTTACATGAAAAAGAAATTGTAGAGCTGAGAAGCCGCTTTAGGGAATATGATGGGAAGTAAAATGATTTACTAGCTGACCAGCCCACAGCATAGGTCGAATGGCTAAAGATCAAATGAAAAAAAAAAAGGCCGAGATCTGCATGTTAATAAAATTAAATTAAAATTTTGAGAGTGGAGATTGATGGACCTCAATTTTCACATATGTAAGTCTCATCTAAATGCCAAAAAAAAAACAAGAACTGGCACAAAAATATGGGAATAGACTGAGCGCGCTGTTGTCAGCCATCCATTTCATCTCTTATTCAATTTCAGCCATCTTCCTGTAATGAATGATCCAATGGCAACTATAGAGTAACTGAAAATAAATAGCATTTTAAGACCAAAAGTAATGTGATGGCTTCTATTAAAAGCATAAACAAATGACTCGGTCCTCAACTGCAAGCCAAAGAACAAAAGAACCATATAATAATCCTCATGATCATGGCAAGAATATGGTCGTATGGGTCATCACCACCTATCAAGGGTGGGATGTTGGAGTAGGAGTCAATGACTTGCCCATTCTCCCTACAAGGGAGGGCACTAACACTGTCGTACCCTTCACATAATCACCATAGAATGTTACCATGATCCTTCCCAAGAACTAAACATTAACAAGGAGTTTGAAATTCTAGTTTGAAATTCCTTAGATTTCTTTCAACCCTTTTCCTTCCAAATGGATATTAACCAAAACTAACAGGACTAGAAACAAATTTAACAAACTCAAATCATATTTAACATGATCCAGGGAATTAAGCTCAGCCAGTGGTGGGCCATTAACCACGAAGCATCCTCCATCGAAAACACCAAATTGGTGAATGTACAAGGTTGAACTTAAGGCAGATCTCAATTTCCAAATGGCCACAGGCAGTTTACATATAGAATGCTCACTAATAATCTGGACTCTTAAGAGTACGAAATGGCAGGGAAAACTAGAGACAATTGAGGCCACAAGAGAATCATCAATATATACAATCTGAGCAAAGGTTCATAGATTTGAGGCATTAAGTGAGAGAGTGAGCAAAGGTTCATTGATTCTACGCATATGTATATGTAAGAGAGAGAGAGAGCTCATAAATGGAAAAACAGCTCAAGAACAGTAAAAGCCTATAAGGAATACCTTTTGGTTGATAATATACAATTCTCTCAAAAAACGAGAGTGAGATACAGCACTTCCATCCCAAGTAGACGCTCTCCACTTCGGAGCTGTGTATATATTCCTAATTGCAGCAACACTAGAAGTAGAGAGCAACGCATCCACCGTCATCACTCCTCTGAGATCCCTTACATTCCCTCCAAAATGATGTTCATGGGAGATTCTCACACAAGTGGACTGACAAAGCTGGCACTTCAAATTAACCACCATTTCGAAAGCCACAGAGAGATTTAAAAAAGGAAAAAAAAACAAAAAGACAATGGGTCCAAGTGGATGCTGATCTACCTCGCTTGTTTCCTCTCAATATTGGTATGGAAAGAGCCAAAAACCAAGGATCACAGAGCACACAGTTCCTCGAGGTAACACCGATCTTCCTCCAAAGTCCTTTTGACGTATACAATTCGCAAAAGATTAAACTCTTATAGCCCGTTATGAAGATGATTTCCAGTCAAATGGGAGATTATTGAAGCTATTCACTGTTCCAAGACCATTTAACAGCCTGTTACCCATATCCTGTTGATGGGCTATCCCAGAATCCTGTGGAATGGAAGACACATTGACCCTCCCGTTCAATCCCATAGAGCTGTTCGCCATAGCCGACCTCATACCATTCATAGGGTTCATAGGCATCGGATTTACACCCCCCATGTTACCAAATCCAACTCCATTCGATAAACCTCCATTACCTACCAAACAGTTTGGACCCTTAAGAGCTGGATTCCCCATCTGTGTAATACCATTTACACTTTTCATCTCATTCCCCGATGACCCAACTCCTGAATTCATGTTACCACCTCCATTCACTTGAGAAGACATCATCATTTCTTGAATTATTTGCTGCATAGAGTTCTGAGGGTCATTCGGATCGGCTTCATTATTAGACTGTGTGGGTAGAGGGGCACTATTAGCAGGGGAGTTTGCAGAGTTGGGTAAACCTTGGTTAGAAGAAGATGGAGCTTGGTTTGGGTAAGGAGAAGATGGGTTCGGCTGAGGTTGCTGCATATTGGGGGAACTGACCGATGGGTTTGAAAAAGGACTACTGGGGTTGTTTTGCCTCGAGTTCATGGAGTTTTGGTGGAGAAGGCTAGCAATGGTGCTAGTGGGGGCTGAGGCTGAAGAAGTAGCAATCGAGTTATTTACACTGCTTGCTCCATTACTAGCAGCAAGATGTGCAGGTGTGGCCTGAACAGTGCTCCGGTCATTATTTGCATTCTGAGCGCCAACCTGTTCTTCTGGCTGCTGTTGCTGCCCTTGGGTAGAGAGCCCTGTTGAATTGCCAGTTCTCCTTGGAAAGTTGATCAAACTTGCTGGAGATATAGAGAGAGTTTATGACATTTAAAACATAATACTATTTTTTACTCATATTGGATGCAAAGAGTTCTAGGAAGAATTTATCAAAGCATTAAAACCACAAAATACACTGAAGGATTTAGCACAATAATGTCATAGCTCTGTTTTTCTTCTCTTGAAAAAATTGCATTGATGTCATCTCATTGACACGTGATGCAATGGTTTCTAGAAAGATTTAAGCCATCAGAGACGTGAAACTACCCCATCAAGAAAAGATAAATCCACATAAGTACTAAAGAATTGAAGTACAAGAAAAGTAGATCTTCGAACAGCTCATTTTATTCTAGAAAGATGTTCTACAAAGCAGAAGATGAATAGGTATTCTTGTTCTTTGAACATTAAAACTTTATTTTCAGAAGGCATGAAATGATACCTAACCATAGAAATGGCAAGAATTGAAAATGAATAGAATAGAGAGTAAAATAGCGGATCCATCTTAGACCAATTAAATATGGCGTAATTCATAATATGTAGCATTGCTCAAATTGATCAACAAAACATGTTGCTTGTATATAAATAACTGCACGTGTATATATCTCTCATGGATATATGCATGGATGCGTGCAATCTCATATGAATGGAAGTGCACAGCCTGTAGGCATGCACAAGCTCAAGGAATGGCTTTGGCATAGAAAGATAACCCAGCCAATCACATGCTTTTACAAAATGTAGGGTTTAATAGTCCATATTCAAGTATGCCGTTTCAAATAGGAATTGGGCTTGGAGTTGAATGGTTAGCAATGAACGTCAAGCAACACTACATCTCAAGTTCAATTCCTACCACTGAACTACCCCCAAAAAAATTCCCTTTCAAAGCACATCCGTACTCTAAAAATTGTATTGGCTAGAGGTTATCAAGAGCCCATATCCCACACACATGCTCACATGCATGCACGAAATGCAACAATCCCGCGCATGTACTAGCGTCGACAAATGCACAATGGGAACACGCAAGCGCGCTTGCACACACACATATATACGCCACCGAATTAAGGTTTATTTTTTATCAATTTACATCGATCTTATTAGATACTTCATTTTCGATTCATTATCTAAAAATGACACTTGTTTATTATTGTCTGGAAGAAAACACCCTTAGATTTAAAAAATCGTATTCCAAAAAGAGACCCATAACATTTCAGTCATTTTGAAACGTAGGTAGGAATACTTGTATGTTTATTATCCAATAGTATATCAGGGATAAGCACAATAGAACATGGTTGGAAGTTGTAAGAAAAGATATGGGAACTTATGGCCTCACTGAGGGTATGGCCCTTGATAGTGCAGAATGACGGACCAGGATTTGTATAGCCGACCCCAAATAGTTTGGGAAAAGGCTATGATGATGATATAAAGGGAGATCAGGCATCCTAGCGAGGCGCACAAACTCCAAATTAATATCCCAAGAGTTCATTGAGCCTCACAGAAAGAACTCCGGCCACATATCTCAGGCCAAAGCTCATGCGACATTAAACAGTCCAAGATTCCAAGTTGGGACAAGGATTGATAGTTTTAAACAGAATAAACTTGAAAATGAGAGGCATAAAAACATAGTAGTACTGTAGAAAAAGAAAAAACATAATCCTTAAGAGTTACATTACAAGGTAAGTTATGAAAATTCTCCTTCAATTGATATTCAATGTGGTTTTAGAAATGGTAAAATGGTAGGCGCTGCAACGACAGCCCTGGTGA
This sequence comes from Amborella trichopoda, assembly GCF_000471905.2. The sequence goes on from NW_006500353.1 coordinate 345,118, forward strand.
TTTGAAATTGCACAACGAATGTCCTACAGTTTCAATGTGTCAAAACTGTAATTTAATTTTCTAAAAACACAAAAAGACCAATTGAACAAGTGCCAGATAATGAATCTTTATAGATATAGTACTTGTAACTGAGAGAACTCATGATGAAGTTAAAGGTGGCAAACTCAATATGTCAAGTTGATTGCTTCATTCCAAGTAAATGCTGTTGGCTTTACTGTACATAAATCCATAAAAGGACTGATAACAACTTTGAGATCTCTTTTTTGAAAGTAAATTACTGCCTAATTCTGCAATACCTACATAATTCTCTGATATCATGTTATCTTGCTTTATCTCAAGACTATAATTTTATTTTAATTAATACAAATGCACAAAAATCCATCATATAGAAGTGAATGGCATGTAAAATTTGAAGAGTAAGAATATATTGCTAAATTGCCTTCCTCAAAAGCCTAAGATTTAAATTTAAGACAAATATCACCAATTACAAATAAAATAAAAACACATGGACAAAATGCACATGGAATGATGCAAGTCAGACTAACTAATTCCAAAGATTTATAGAGAAATAAAGACCATATAACACTGCAGAATCCATCGCAAGTACCAATCGCTCATAGGATAAAGTCAGTGAAAAATATGGCAATTAGAGCATAATTCACTGATTAAAGAAATTTTCTTTTGGTAGAATACAGACAGAACAAAATGCAAGAATAGTGTCAAACAAAAAAAAGAAAAGAACATACCCATGGGTCCGGTCCTTGTTTCTTGGCTATAGTCAATCAAATCTTTCATACTGTTAACCACTTCTGATATCTGCCGGTCAAACCAAAGTCCTCAAAAAAGTCACATCATCAATCCAGCAAAATTACGATAATATGCCAACGTAAGGAAAATAAAAAACCCAAAGGTAATTGAGTTCATCACTTAGGGTGCATTTGTATAAAATGCCAGGCAAGGATGCATTTGTAAAAACACAGTTGACAAGGAGTGCAAAAATTGTTCGCTAGGAATGCATGCTCGTCAAATGGAGCTTTCACAGATGGGGTTGATAGCATGGTTGCTATTCAAGAGCACCAGCTGTAATTCCATTTTAGCTATCCTTACAAGGCCTAAGAATTTGAACATAACCATATTATTATTCATGGCCTGAAAGGCACAATTTCATTCATACTAAGGGTTCATAGTAAAAGACCTGAAGGCAACGGACATATCTTTTCGTATATCCTAAATCATTCACCAAAGGAACCTCCAAGGATTTCGCTAATTGCTTTGCAGTTGCAGCAAACCTGAAGCACGGCAACAGTTGTATCAATTTTGGGCCTTTAAAAAAGTAATCATCGAATATTTTCAGTAGAAAGAACAGAACTGTATAATATCATGCTTCATGCCAGTTTCAATAAATCAATTAATCCAAATTAGTCCTTGCAACATTTAGACCCAGCAAAAATCCTGAAGAGAGGATCATTGCAATCCTTTGAGATAAATAAGCAAGAACGGAACTCTAACTTAAAGACTCCGTTTGCAAAATTTAGATCCACCATAATCATAGACAACATGATCACTTGAAAATGTACAGGAACAATAGGAAGCTCTCATTAATGTACAAAAAAAAAAAAAAAACCAAAGGTCAACAAGGATGAGAGAAGACTCACGAATTACAATAATTTTGCAATTCCTGAGGAGCTTGATTCGATGGTGCATTTTGAGATGCAGTTTGATACTTCTGAGCTACTGTGCCAAGTTGGCCAACCTGCATCAGCAACCTGGTTGCTTAGTAGCTACACATTATAAGCATAATCATGCTCCCATGTATCAGACACTTCCCAATACCAAATTTCACTTCAAGTAGCAACAATGGAGATCGAATCCTAATATGAATGCTTTACAAAATTAAACTGACCCAAATTTAACTAAATATAAATTGAGAAGTAAGGTGCTAGGAATTTCCAAACAAAAGGACCCTATTCAACTTAACAGACCTATGAATCCAAAATATACGCACATACAATAGAATCACAAGGCCAATCAAATTTCCATGTTGTGGGAACCTAAGGATCAAAGTTACTGCAACATATAAATTACGAGAAATATCATTATTCTTACAAAGTTTCATAATTATTCTTACATAATCTTCTCATACAGCAAGCATGCAAACTCAAGATGGTTCACATTAATGGGACAGTATAACAGCAAGCAACTCTTTCCGGTCGAATCACTCCAAAAAAACAAACAAATAAATAAAAGAAAATTGCACCTTTCTTGTCAGAGGACGATTTTAGAAAGATATACTCTTATGGGGTAATCAAGTACTTTATATGCATTTTATTTATTAACAGAGGAAAAATGGTAGAGGTCCAGCATCCATTCTAATCATACTTTCAGTACTGATAACTAGACAAAATAACCTAGTTGCTCTTTTTCTTTTAACATGATTTCACTGAAGGAAGAAAAAAACAGAAAACATCAACTTGTATCCAATGTACAGATAGACAAAAGACATGTAAATATGAAACAAGCTAAAAGAATATGATTCTACCCCAGGTAAAGACGAGCAATAGAGACAATTCAATGCAGTGGGACTATCTTGACCATTTGCTCCAGGTGCATCCCTTGATATACCACATTGTAGGCCTCTCTTGAGAGCAACAAATGGTTTTTTTTTTTTAACCAAAAGGTTGATATAGTGACTTTTTATATCAAGTTGGGGATTGTTGTCGTAATAGCTATACTCAGCCTAAGTTTAGTTAATTTGTTCATTTATAGGGAAAGTGAAGTCTAATTAAACCAAGTTATTGAAATCCATCATTAAACGTTTTAGAAAGAGTAGAAGTCCTCATCAAGATGGAAAGTCTTGTTTGTGTCTTTACTATTTAAGGAAGGAGAGAGAGATAGATGTGTTCCCCAATAGTGTAAACCATCCGGGTCATGGGAAAGAAAAGCCCCAAGAGAGGCAGAACTCCTACAAGTGGTTTCCATGAAATTTTGGGTGGTTTCCCAATTAGAGAGAGAGACTCACAGCTCTCATAACTCTTTCCAGAAGCAGTTTAACAGTGGGAAAGAAGACGAAGATGAGCAGATGTAGGTTGAGAGAGCGGTTTAAAAGGAACATAAGCGCATGTTGCCAGTGTTTAGAAACAGGAAACTCTTGTAGCCCAAATCTGTAAGCTCTCATGCGATACTTGATTTACATTACTATAGAAGTAGCCACTTCGGAGTGAAACACATAACTCTAGGTTTCTAGTGGTTTGTGCTTTTGCTATATTTGTTACCCTCATATTATGGGTGTATTCATTTAAACTGTATTTAGATTGATTACATAAATATCTGGCTACATCCTAATAATTAGGATTTCCAATTTTGCATTAAGTGGGTCATTAAAGCCAAGAGTATGAGACTCCATATTGGAAGGATGCATGCCTTGCCTCAGTAGGGACTTTCCTTTCCCAAGATCCAGATGGGGTTTCCCACTTATGGCACATGTTTATCTTTCTCCCTCATTTGTTAAATGGTAAAACACTCAAGGAACAACAAACCAACCTCACAATCTAACTACAAGAACATAATCTTTCTTTTTTTTTCTTCAATTTCTTAGTCATAGTACCTCTTGAGATCCACACATCTACTTAAGGACACTCCATAATGAGGAAACTTATGCTCTTTAAAAACTCCAACCCAAGAAACTCAGGTTAGCTGGACTCCTCACTTTCCTTAAAGGTCAAATTAGCTAAGCTCTTTATTTTATGAAGTTGATATGTATTAAATAATAGTGCACATTTCCATATGCACAATCACGTAATAGTGCATAATTCAATACGCACGACGCTCTGTGTGCAAGATTCACAAAAAATTAGACCTTACGAAATGGCCAAAAAAGGAAAACCTCAAGGTTCTAATGATTTTCCAAAGTATGAATAGATTTGTTATTGTTCATGTTTCCTAAGAACAAAGATTTTAAAAAATGGTTCGGTGACCCAAATTGCATATCCGGATTTACGATCTGGTTCGATAGATCAGCAATTCAGTCTAGTTTGTCAAATTCACTTCTCTGCGGCTGAAAAGGCCAAAGCCTTCGAAGACTGAAGCGAAGCATGGTGTTGCCGCTTCGATTAGCTTCGATCAACTTCGGACTGATTCAGCCGAAGCTTCGGCCGAAGCTTCAACCTCTTTAGCCGAAGCAAAGAAATATTTATATAAAAGTATTTTTTTTCTTTATTTTGACATTTTTATTTTTAATTTTTTCATTCTTTTTATATGTTTTATATATAAATATCTAATTTATTTATATTAAACTTTTTTAAAAAAAGTCTGAATTCTTCCCCCGAATCGATTGAAGTACCTAATTGCTTCATTTTTCTCACCAAACTGAAGAAGACTCTGAAGCGAATCTGACAACTTTGATCCGGTCTACCGAACCGGTTCTTAAAAAATAAATAAATAAATAAATAATGAAGGTGGAGCCGGTTCCTTAAGAACTAGCCAAAACCGACCATCTCATGGTGGAAACCAAACTGATTCCCAATATTCGACGATTCCCGATCCAGATCGGCCGATTCCGAATCGGATCGGCAGTTTTTTAAGCTTTGTGAAGAATGATTGAAGATAAGGCTTTCATTAAGGACACCTTGTTTGGCCAGGTTGTCTGTGATGCTATTGGCCTCACATGTGGTGGAGGAAGATGTTGATCAGGTCACCGCATAGGAAAATTTCCTCAAAGACTAGTTCCAGACTGCATGGGCACGTGTAGCTTCTATTTTCCCAGTTGAACATCTTTTTTGGAGTCATCCTCAGCATAAAAACAAGGTTCAAACACCAATTCAGGTCAAATAATTGGAGCCCTTGGAGTCGCACAAAGGCCTCGATCATGGTCAATATTGAAAGTCCAACAAGCCCCAAGAAAGGTAAAATTGTGGCATCCCAAGAAAGATCAAATTAGATAATCTTAGGAGCAGATTCTGGATATCGCCTAATCAGCAAAGACTTCCTTATCTACCAAATCTAAATATGTTTGAACACATACCGCTCCTTATCCTGAATTGCCAGACTACTTGCTCCTTGACTTTACACTAATCCGTCCATTTTACCTGATTATATCAGTTGCTTAGCCTACTGCTTGCAATATCTTAATAAGGTTAACCAAGGAAGCCAAGATGGGGTCAAAAAATAACATAGGACACTTAACAAGGTGAATCAGTTAAGCTTTAAATATGCAGCTCAGTGTTTCAGTTATTAACTCTCCTAAATGCCGATTTTTGTGCGATCTCATCAAAAGCAATTTTTTCCCAAAAGCTCTTCTTAGGTCTCCAATACACAGTGCAAGCCCTAAAAAGATGAATGGAAGGCCCTCCTTTGACCACCCCAAGTCAAGCTTTTTCACCAGGATGTGACTAGCAGTAAAAATTTATTTTTTGCTCAAACACCTAAAAACATCTTAACACGACCTAGTTCAATAGGCAGTTAGGCACCCCTCTTAAAATATCACAACAGCAGCAAACAGCAGGTGTGCCTTGCTGCAATATTTATTCAATAACCGTCCCAAGGAAAACGATTCTATCCATCATAAGAGGGGACCCTTTTGGAGAATTAGTGTTTCAAAACAAGGTGAGTTCAGGACTCGCCCCAGTCAACTTGCCATGGGACTCTGGCAAGTCCCATGTAAAGAACATGAGACTCACCCAAGTCTCACACTTCTGGGTCCTTTACATGATTTTTGTAATAAAACTGCCACGTACAGTGTTTTACTATCGCTCGGCTGCAAAACTTGGCCCTTCACCTGGCCAAGTAACTTGGGCGAGTCCAAGTCAACTTTTGCAAGAGTTTGGCACCTAGCCACTCAAAGAGCCATGGGAAAGAAAAGTAAAATTTGAGGAAAAAAATGGAAAAATTAAAAACTTACATAATAAAAAATTACATGTATTATGAAAATTGATGTTTTACAACCAGGAAAAATCACAAAAATCTGAAAAATGGATAAATAGAAAAAATAAAAATAAAAATGTATAAAGGATATAAGACACTAATTATAATATCGATAAGTTATTTAGTAAAAATAAATCAATAGTATGAATTTAAATTGAAAAAAATTGACACTTGCCTAAATTTTCGAGGCTGATCCGTCAATCTTCATGTTTCGTGGAAATCGAAGCCTCCAGTCCTTCAAAAGCTTCCCTAGACAACCCCAATCGAAACCCTAAACCAGTTAAGTTTTTTCGAGTTGGATCGACGAGATCCGAGCTCTTAGAATATTTGGACGAATAGTTAATCCGAAAATCAAAATATCAAAAATCCGATCTTCTTGAGTTTTTTTGTAGTAAATAAGTCAATTATTGGATGCAGAATCCAAACATAGGGTTAAAGATCAAATTTCATTAAAGGTCGACTATAAGAAATTACAAGGTTTTGGAATCAAACAAAACCTAGGTAAAAAGCCTAGATCTCTAGAATCCATCAAATTTCATTTTTTTCCCCTCAAATCTAATCTATCATTGTCGTCGTCATCATCGTCGTCGTCGTTGTCGTCAGAGCCTTTTTCCAATTAATTGGGGTCGACTATATGAATCTTGGTATGTCATTCTGCTCTATTAAGGGCCAAACCCTTATATCTTTTCTCACTACTTCCAACCATATCCTTTCTGGCCTACCTTTTTTCCTTTTTGAGCCTTTCACTTGAACTAACTCGTACCTCCTAACAAGTGTACTAGGTCTGCACCGCATGTGGCCAGCCCACTTAAGTCTACTTTCTGTCATTTTATCGCCTATTGGTGCCACACCTAAATTCTCCCGAATGTATTCATTTCGAATTCTATCCCTTCTTGTCTAGCCACTAATCCATCTCAACATACCTATCTCAGCTACACCTATTCTATGGGTATGTTGTTTCTTGACCGCCCAACATTCCGTCTCATAAAGCAAAGATGGTCTCACAGTTGTCGTATAGAACTCGCTCTTTAGCTTCATTGGTATGCAGCGATCACATAAAACTCTGGTTGCACATCTCCACTTCACCCACCCAGCTCTAATTCTATATGCGACACCTTCTTCAATCTCTCCATTTTCAAAGATTATCAACTCAAGATATCAAAAGTGTATTCTTTTTGGTATTTCTTGGTCATCGATATTACTACTTACCTTGTTTCTACTCCTATTATTATTAAACTTGTATTATATATACTGTCTTAGTCCGGCTAATTTTAAAACCTTTAGATTCTAGAGCATCCCTCCAAAGTTCTAACTTTATGTTCACGTCCCTCAAATCTGATCTATCTACTAGATATATCACGCAAAAATTAGTCTATGAATTTTTTAGCTCAAAATAGTAAAAAATGACAAAAAACGGGGGAGGGAAGTTTCTATCCCCTTTTAAACTTCTATAGTTTAGCGAGTACGGTAAAATTAGGGAGAGTCAGCCCGAATCTACAAATACCTAGGCTAGTCTTATATAGTAGTTGCCTGAGTAACTCGAACAAGTTTTGTTAGACTCACCCAAGTTTCAAAGATTGGCCAAATCTAAACGAGAGTTGACTAAGTCTACCCACATAACTTGGGTTAGGACGTAGCGAGTTCCGGCGAAGCCTAGGTTTCAAAAAACTAATCCATGCATGTGACCTACATGTTCATTAAAAAATGTGGGATAGATCTTCTTGCCTCGTGCTGCAAAAGAAATCTTACAAATTATTGTTAAGCATCACCAATAAGGATATCAAGAAAAGCACATCTCATTGGCATAATAGATTTTGTTCAAAAACCTACCTACAACGTTGAAGATTCTAGAAAGGAACAATCGACATCGTCATCAAGGTTCAAAAACGGATTCAGGCACCTAGGCAATTTGGGTGCCTGCCCGCCAAGGCGGTGGGAGCCCTCAACAATATAAACCCCCACCCCTGTCCCCCACCTCAAAAATAAAAAATAGGGGAGTTCTTAGGGCTGGTTTATAGTTATAAGGAGTTTTTAGGGCAATTTTAAAGCCCCAAACTCCTCGGGATCATGAAATAGACAAAAAAAAAATCAATAAAAGAATACGATATATGCTCAATTTCATCGTCCAAGTAATAAAAAATCAATAAATCACCAAAAAAATCAATCTATTAACTACAAACATGTAAATATATCGTAAAAGAAAAAAAAAATAAAAGAAAAAACACATGATTCATAACATAATGTGTTGTAGCAAAATAAAACCATGTGTTGTAGCAAAATAAAACCAAAACCCTCTTTCAAATATGATAATACTTAAAAAATATCAAAATCAAATCGGTGTCGGTGCAAACCTCGTCTATTGGGTCACCAAAAAGTTCTCAAAATCAACTATTAGAAGCTCCAAATCCACCCACGAACTATTGTCTTTGTTTTGGGAAGAAATGGGAAAAATATAAAATTTATTGATTTTTTGAAAATAACAAAATAGTGGGTTTTGAAGGTTTTTTCTCACCCTAAAGGCCACAGATTGTATATTGGGGGTTTAGAATACCCCCTTCCCCCCTTTTTAGGGGGGGAAAATTATGTATTTTACCCTCACTCGAGGGTTTTTTTCTGCCGCCCGAAAATTGTCACAGGGCGGCGCCTAGGCGGGCGCCTAGAAGCAAAACGCCTTATTCACCCGCCCAAATTGCGCCTAGGTGTTTTGAAAATTTCCTCCTGGGCAGTCGGGCGGCCGAATTTTCAAACTATGATCGTCATATGCCATTCAGACTCTTAATTCAAATTTAAAAGCTAATATGTGCTCATTTGCAACTCGAGGTTCTTCAGTAACTGTGCCCCTTAAAGTAAACCTCTGTGGATGAACAATTAATGGCAAAGCACCTTGTATTCTTCTTGATTTACCCCTACGAGTTATTCTATAGAGACTCCTCAACAGGCTCAAGGGTCTAGTATTTGTTACACCTTGTCTCATAGGAATAAGGTTGATAAAAGTGGAATTTCACCAAGCAATAATTCTTTCCTATTGACATTCTAAAATTCTTGGAAGAAGGCATTCTAGAAAAAGTCTGGTCCCAAATCCTCGTCTCTTCCTAAAATAAGATTTCTTTTTATTTTATGAGCTAACCTCATATACAACCTCCTGCGGTCCACACCACATAGTAGTAGTGTATGAAAATTCACTTGTCAAACTCAGGCACCCGCTCAAGTCCATTTGGATCAGGCAGGTACCGAGTTTTGATCTCGAAAAATATCATTCATAGGAACATGGGTGTCTTTGAAATACCCCATTGAGTCGCAAGTAGTGTTCGCAAAACCGGGCGATCTAATCGCTAACCACCCGGTTCCGGTTTTGGGCAGTTTTGGTTATCAACAGGTACTTTAAAAAATAAAAAATAAAAAAATGTATATAAATTCCCAAAAACAAGGAATTTGATTTGTAATGCATTTTTTTAATATTCTTTACATTATGGTAAAGATTAAACTTTGTTTTGGTTACTACTACTCATTTTATATTTTCCCATCTTTTTCAGAAAATTTTAAAAATACCCTTAGGCACAAATTGATTCATTAAGGTCCATTTTTTTCATTAATTTTCTAACTTCATTTGAATGTGTTTTGTTTTATTCATTCTTTATATGCTTTTCATATTTTAGTAGATTTTTTTTGCATCTTTTTTATTTTTTCAACACTTTTTTTTACCGCCCGGTTAGAGCGGTTGAATCGGTCGGTTAAATCGCTTCCTGGCCCGTGTCCGGTTAACCATTCTGATTCGATTTTGCGAACACTGGTCGCAAGTCAAATCCGAGTGTTAACCAAGTCCTATGAAAAATATCCAAGTTTCACACGATAATAATCAGCATGATAATTGGGGACTCAACAAGTTGAATCAACTCGAGACCCTGCTGAATCAGAATTTTCTAATCATTGCAATTCGCATGATGACCACCACCACCACCACATAGTGAAGGGTCACCCGTCCCATGCACTCTAGGTGGAAAACAAAAAAGTGCATGTGTTTATCTGCATGTCCATACGCACAGAAGGCGTCCAAGCACCCAGGTGGTCCAGGAAGGACAACAACTGTTAACTAATCAAGGTGAACTGCCTGAGCCCAGACAAGATAGAATCCCACCCATAGTTAATGGCATCTCCCAACTTAGGGGGCACTTGCACTCTGGAATCTCGTTACAAGAAAGGCATCTTCAAGGGATCTCAATTTTAAATTTTGGGATCTCGATCCCTAGTGTTAGATATTTGATCCTCAACTTAAAGACCAGGATAACAGCCAAACTCATGACACTCTCTATTTATAGCCAGAACATATATGCTCGTTAGGAGCGACCAAGAAGTTGGGATAAAGATCCCAAAAGGTTGGGAGCTCCCTAACATAGGCATTGTATGGACAGCACTCCCTACCATACGAATCCCCTAGGCTTTTACAATCCTCCACTCCTGATCCCCAAATCACTCCCTATCTATGATGGCACCACCCTGCCTCTAGGTGGCCCATCCTTTGATAATACTGATATCACACAACATGGGTCTCTCTCTCTCTCTTCTACAAAATTTTGAAGTCCATAAGTACCACACTCATCTCATCCCTATCTAATCCAATGATCAGTAATTATGCCTTTTGGTCATCTCAGACCATATCTAAGAGTCATTGTAGTTTAATTTTTCAATCTATCAAAATATATAAAAATAAAACAAAATAATATGGCATTTGGAGCCCAAACTACTTCAGTCCGAAGTAATATGTTATCCCCCCTTTTGCCATGAACCAAGAAAGAACACTAACAAACTCATTCCTCAGACACCCAAACCATTTGACAGAAGCATGTAAACACCATTATATCGTCCCCATACAACTGATTTACAAATAAGTATCATGGCTAGAGGACCTAATTCAAAGAAATCCAATCAAAATATCAGGCATGCTCCAAGCTTCTAAGGTCTCATTAGTGGAACACAAGTTAAACCACTCCATGCTAGGTGAACTTGAGGCAATTGATACTCATGTTGATTTAGAGCAAGCTTTTCTAGCAATTTCAGTCATGCAAACCAAAATTTGATCCAAAGATTGTAACATATATCAAAGGACATTATTGATGCAGCAGAGTAATGATGAAAGGCAAACATGTTTTCTTGTGTACCCTAAAAATCAAAATGCAGAAAGCATATTCTATTGAGCAGAGTTTTATTTCTTTTTGAATGATGGTGAATACAATTTTATTTCAATATATCTTTTTCCCATAAATTTCAAAGGTCTCATATTCAACTATACCAGAGATTATATAAATTTTGACCAATCTGAAGCCTTGAGACAAGTACCTGCATACGGCTTTTTGACACTGAATAGTCTTAGAAATATATTCCATGATTATTGCTATAACACATAACAAATAATGTATTTAAATTTGGACAAGCAATAAAGCTAAAAGGGGGCTAGTCCAATGGAACCAGCCACTTTCTAGTTTAGACCTGATTCTTTTTCTTTTTTAGAAATACAATAGCTCTCTTGGTAAATATGGACAGAATATAATGTTATTTAATAATTATCCAATTTTATTGTCACCATAGATGAAGTCAAGTTATAAAAAGAAAATAGGTAGATCGTTACAATTTATATGGGTGTGCACGCGCATGATGTATGCATGCACACATGCACGAGTGTATGTGCAATTGCGCATGTAATTTTTTATAATTGGCAGAGCTCAGATTGCAATCCACAATTCTAAGTAGAGGAAATGCATATCACAATGCTAGAGGATCGAAACCTAGTGCATGTGTTGTGTGCTTCGAGGAGTACACTCTAACCAAATGTTTGTACTGAGATGCCCTAATCCTTATTTAAAAAAAAAAAAGGAAAGAAAGAAAAAACCTCTCCGGAAAATCACAATGGGTTAGCAGTGGCAAGGGAAAAACCCAAAATTAACTGTGGTGATGAAGCTAATGCACCGAGGTGACACGCAATCAATGCTCCATCAGTACTAACATCAGCAAAAAAAATGTAATTCAATTTCAACCCAACTGACACACCAACTTCCCTCCATTTAATTTTTATTCACACCTGGTGAATTACATAAAATAAGCCAACCAAAAGCTAATTTGCACTAGAGAGCTGGCATGTAGCAAGATGTCTGACTATTTTAAACGCATCACCCTCACAATAGTTAACCATTCCAAACATATATATATATATATATATATATATATATATATACATGCACACAAGCACACACAGAGACACATATATGCACATAGTCGAGTCCACATGAACACAACTCATATGCCAGCCGTCAAGAATGAGTCAATTCTGCTGCGCAACTGGTTGGTCTAGATGGCCAAGATTGAGAAGATCCCTCTTCCCAGTCTAAATGTCTCTCTGAACAGGAGAAAGGCCGCAGCAATCCAATTTTAATAATATTCCCAACAAAAAAATCATGCCTAAGACGGAAGCAACATTCATAACAATTCACAAATACAACAACTCAAAAGCTAGGACTAAAAGAAGACCTGAGGTATCAACAATCTTCGGGGAATAAGTTCCTCGTGACTCCTCGCACAAAACTCCCATGAACAGATCTGGATAAAACATTGAGTAACTACATGACTTCAAGAATCATGATGTTTAAATAATTAGGAAAAATGTTTTTTGGGTTTCTAACCTTTAAATCTGTAGAAAAAACAATTCGAAGTTGGCCATCACGCACGACTCGTAGTTTCTCAAATACACTTTCTTGTATTGCTTTTGCATATTCTAAGACTATATGGCCTGACGCTGAGCAATATTCACGCGGCATGTCCACATAAAGAAGCTCTTCCAAGGTACCACTGTCATATTTAATTTTGCACAGCCTTGGTAGGACCTCAACCGTAGTTTCTACAAGAAGACAATGAATTAACGCTAAAGGTTAATGACCAAGATTAGTAAATTCCAAGATCTTTAATTGATAATTCAAAACATCTAAAATTTGCCACCATACTTGTGTCAGTTAAAATGCAAATCAAACCAGCACAGAAAAGTACATTCTGCAAAGTTTAAAGTCAAAATTTCAAAGGTTTTACTTACCAAAACCACGGCCAGGCTTGGTACCACATATTTCACAATGCCAAACATCCTACAAAAGTATAATCACATGTCCAATTGAGTTATATGTAAACTCAGAGTTATAAATTTACTTAGATTGGTAATTTGAAAGGTACAGTAACAAGCTATTTTGTTTCATGATTATGTTAACCACCAAAGAAAACAACTTTCACATAAGAAAGTTACATTCTCACCATCACAAGTACCAAACAACTAGTCATCTACAGTTATCACCAAGAAAAATGATACAACTATAAAGTGATGTAAGTGTTTAGCTACAAGCCTATAACACTAGAGCCATAAACCTGAGGGAAAACACCAGTTGTTTGCCGGCCACTTCCATACAAAGAAACACACCACCGCTTCTTTGCATGCGGAGCAAAATATTCATTGACAAATTTCCGCCAAAATTCAATGCTGTTATCCTGAAGAATGTGGGAAGAAAAAGCAAAGCTGCTAGAATTAGGTCCAATTAAAACAACAAAAAGTAAAGAATTGGACCCCAAAATAACTCAACATTTATGCATGTGCACATATATGGGAAACACATCACATGTGAACATATATGCATCAATAAATATATATCCATATGCAAAAACATGCATACATATACATACTTGAGGTTGGAGTCTAGTTTGGTCACCCATGTTTTCTAAAAACTCCACCCAATATATGGGAAAATAGCAGGTGGCTAAATACGAAGTGGGGTGGATAATCTAACCGCTTTCGAAAGCCAACTTTTAGGTGGCAGCAAACATTGGGTAGAAGATAACCAAACTTGGTTGGCCACACCATCCCCATCAATGTTTTCATCATTATACAAACAACATCACATGAATGTTGACACAAAAAATTAAGAAAGTCTTCTAACCTGTCTATGTTGTTGGTAATACATGTATTGCATCAAACGCCTAGCACAAGTCCCCGACTCATATACAGCAGCTTTCCCACTTGACCCAACAGGTAGAGCTTGGTTATGAAACTGCTGTTGCTGTTGCTGAAGCCTCGATCTTTGTTGGGGAAGGGCCTGCAATAGCTGTTGTTGTTGCTGCTGCTGCAATAGCCTTTGTTGCTGCAAATGAGCAGCCTGTAACTGCATTTGCTGAGATGATGGCCTAGCCATCTGTAACATCTGTTGTTGCTGATACAAAGTTTGGTCACTGTGTTGCTGTTCGAGCTTTATTGGGGCTAAGCTTCTTAGGTTCTGGAACTGTTGAGGCTCTAATTTCACAGGACCCAAGCTCCGCAAAGCTTGCAATGGCTGTTGTTGCCCGGCTTGGTCATTACCCATTTGAGGTTCAAGCTTTACTGGCCCCAAATTCCTCAAAGCCTGTAATTGCTGCCCCGTTTGGTCCCCTGATAGGCCTCTAAGGGACTGCCCAAGACTATTGGGCACATGAAATTGTTGCAGGGCTCTAGCCCCAAGCATTTGTTGGGATTGAATTTGAAGAGAGTTAGATGGGTCCTGACCTTGTGTTTGGTTCTGGTTAAGCTGAAAGTTTTGGACCTCGAGCTGTTGAGCTTGTTGCTGGTCTGGAACCAAGGTACCAGAGCCCATGATAGGTCCATTCGCATTGAGATTAGATGAACCCGAGATTGAAACATTCGAAGATGAGAGAGAAACTGGTGACGCGGCAAAACCCATATTACCCCCAGTTCCCGATAAAGGATCGGTGTCCGCAACCATGTTCACTCCGCCCCTTTGAAGGTTCCCTGAACCTGAAATTCCAGAGTTCGTACCACCAGATTGAGAGCCATTGATGAAGCCCTGGTTAACAGCAGCCATGGCTGAACTACCCCCACCACTTCCTAGGAGTGAAGAAACATTAGCCATATTGCCAAGCAAACTTGCACTGTTATACTGAGAACGAGGCGAAACAAGAGAGGGAAATGCAGATTGAGATGGAACTCCACCATTTTGAGGACCCAAAAGACCTGAATTCGTTCGCAAGAGAGTTGAAGGGGGAACTGTAGGTGCCCCATTACCAATGGGTGTTGGAGGGCCTGAAGGCACCATCTTTTCTCTTAACCCAAAAGAACGTGATGATTAGCTAAAAATATTAACCCTAGTTTCTATCTTCTGATAATCAATCAGAAACCCCACCTTTTCGAGGCCTAATTACTGAAGATACTAGTGGAGCCGTCTACTGTTCGATGATTGCACGAACCAAGCCTAGCTCTTCGTTCTACTCTCTGATAATGGAAATCAAAGAAACCGAGTTTTTATGTTATCCTATGATTAGTGAACCTATCAGGAGTTCTTGTACAAATAAAGCTCTGATAATTGAACCCAAACTAGTTTACAAGATACCCAAGCAGCAAAATTACAGCTCGTAATTCCCATTCAAATATGGGTTCCAACCAGCAATAAGTCGAGGATCACAGATCTAAGCACCAAAGAAAACATGGGTTTCATTTCAATACCAGAATTGAACAGAGAAAGCAGTTTAAAAGCCAAGATCCAATGCACTCTAAACCTTGATCATAAGACATGGATTCGAGCACCGAACAAGTTCCAAATTAGAATTCTTTATGCGTTCTTGCAGGGTTGTCAATAGAGGCAAGCCCTTTGGAGAAGAAGCAAACCACGAAGGAGTGTCCAAAATCAATGCAGAGAGAAGCGCATGTAAAAGTACCTCTAGAAAGCACGGTTCTAAGAAGAACATCCTAGAGAGAGAAAATGGGTTTCTCTCAAACTCCTGATTAATCGCAGTCGCGGGGCCTGCCTAGCCAAGAAACCATGAAAAACCCTGCAACACATGGAGTACACGGCGAGTCCAATCAAAAAAAGATCGCTACTGGAACTACCAGTATATTAAAGAGAGAAAATCCATAGCGGACTGCATCAAGCTCCAAAACCCACTTGCCCAATTCCATTAACGGCTCCTTAAAAGCAAAGACAAGACACCAAGATAACCAAAAAAGGAGAAAATAACCATGAAAACAGACAGAGAGAGATATGGAGAGTTAGAGAGAGAAAGAGAGAGCTCACCTAGTGAGAGAAACTTGGTGCTAAGAAAGATCCCTGCTTTTCCTACTGCTCTCTCTGTACTCTTTTCTCCATGTTTCTCTCTCTATTTTCTATTTTTATACAAATCTTTATCTCGATTTTTCATTCTCTCTCCTCTTTCTCTCTCTTCTTTCTTCTTCTCTCCCAAAGCGCCATAGCGGACGTCAAAATTCTATTCGATGCGGTTCATAGGTTTATTATTCGCCCTTTTTCCCACTTTATTTGTAATTATTTTTGTTAACTTTTCTCTCTCTTATCTCTTCTCTCTTTCTCTCTCTAAAAAGAAAACAAGTCAATATTCATCTTCGCAAAGCCCAATTGCCGAGTCATCTCCCCGACATGTCACACGGCGTCAAAACTAAAAATCAGCGTTTGACGCCCCCAATCCCCTTTTCATTTCATAGCACGTATATTATGATCCCTCAGGATCATAATTTACTTGTACTCCCTCAGCCATAAGACCTATTTGGGAGGAGATTTTTTTTTAATATGAAATTTTTAGAAATACTTAAGAATTAGTAGATGACTATCCTCGAAATAAGTAAATAAAATCAAAACTTGAGTTTAGTAACACTGAAGATCTCATATCAGCATCTGAAAATTAGATGGCCTCTGTTCGTTCTCGAAATTTCTTTTTTTCAAATGCAGAGGGTAAAATTATAAATTTTTTATTGGAATTAATCTACGAATTAAAAAGGTTACATCATCTAAATTTAGGGTCTAGGTGGTGTTTTATCTGAAGGAGTAAACGAACAATATACTCCTGCAGGAGTACATATCTTTTGGCGTATTATCATTCTCTATTTAATTCTTTATTCTTTGAAGTAATATTTAAATAATTAATTAAATTTTTAAATATTTGAATTGCATATTTTAGTAATTCCACCCAGAAATATAAGTGAAAATTATAGGAGAGCGCTTTCTATTATTACCACCCACATTTGGGTGGGCCTAGAGAATACCTGGTGCCGACCCCCATTTATTTATGAGTATTTTTGTTTTTGGAAGGTTTTAATAAGGCATTGTTTTTTGGATGGCACGTGCGAGTTGGTGAAAGCGATTTTCCTCGAAATTCTTACTCTTTGGTTTTTGCACGTGCCGTTGCATTTTGCTGTGGAATGGACGGCCTGGAGGGAATGGCATGTGCCAAAAGAAGATCGTGGCCGTCTATGAGATTCATTGAGAAATAGTTTCCCTTCAAGATATCGTTGTGATAATGGCGCACGAAGTAAAGTTGGCCTTGGACCTCAAATTTTGCTTGTTAAATGACCAGGGTTGCCCTCCATAAACTTGATCATTTCTTTTGGGTAGTGGAGTCCATGTGAGCAGTAAAATCTCTTTATCTATGGCTATACTGGGTGTAAATGGGTGGGGTCTGGTTTGAGTGGACCTGACCCAACTAGGTTTTAGTTCGAACCAGACTTGATCTAGGTATAAGTCGTTGGACCCAAATATGACCCATTAAGTCTGGATGGGTGCGGTTTGTACAAAGCTGAGTTGGAATCAAACCTAATCTAGGTATAAGTCGTTGGACCCAAATACGAGCCATTAAATCTGGATGGGTGCGGTTTGTATAGAGCTGAGGCTCTAAACAATCAATGTAGATCCCACCTTCAAATAGTGTCAAGAAATGTGGTTTCAATGTTAGAAATTTTTATGATAGCCTTAAAATATATTTTCATCTCTAATTATAAAATTTGAAGCTTCAAAAATAATATAGATCGAGCATATCTATGAAAACTTGAAAATCTTGAAAATTGACGGTCAAAAAATGCATTACAAGATACATTATTTCAAAAACTTGAATTCCATTTTTCTTCTCATGTACATGCATCTCAATGTCGAGATGATCAATTTGAGGATATTTGGATATCTCAACGACCGCTTCTAGTGAACTTTTTGAGGTGTGCATAAATTTGATTGTTTAGAGCGTTGGCTCTATATAAACGTTTTTCAATCTTGATATAGATAAAAATGATGTCTATTTATATTTTCATAATATAAACATTTGTTGGGGTTATTTATATATTACTTGCATGATACTAGTCCAAAGCATATATTACATATATAATATCTGGTCCGACCAGCCTAGGTTGGCCTCATCCCTACCCCACTCGAGAAGGCCCATGATGGCCCCATTCTCGAACCCTACCTGGATAGGATCCAGATCCACCTGAACCCAACCCGCCATATCCTATATGTAGGGCACCAGACCCGATTAGGGTCGACCCTACTCAATTGCCACCTCTAGCTATATCATATGGTATTATATGCTATAAATCAATCTACTTTAGGGCCAGTTTGGATGTACCCAAAATTGGAATATTTTTAAATCACAAGAAAAAAAGATTGAGATAGCAATAAGAACCGTTTGGATAACCCCATTGGATTTTATTCCCCATCAAAATAAATTATCACGTCCGACTCAAATTTTTTTCACTTCCCTCATCGTGCTTTTTCCCAACATTCCCGCTCTCAATCGTACTTTCCCAAAACCTTCTCGCTCTCAGTCGCACCTATAAAAGCCTCTCTCCCACTCTCAAGCAGGCTCAAAAAATTTTCAGAGGCAGATGTTTTACAACCTCAAAACATTAGCAGAGGAAGTATGTAAAAGACGTCTCAAAGGAAGGTTTGTAAAGGAGGTCTCTCTTTTGTCCATCCAAGGTACTCTCTACTCTCTCTCATAATAATATTGAACTTTTCAATCCTTCATCTTGTTTCATAGATGCTAACTCAGACAGAAATAATTCCCTTTGAAAATCCAAATTAGGGTTTTTAAATCCAAAAGGGAATAAATTGAGTATAACATATTTCCTTCAAAATAATTCCCTATGAAAACCCAAATTAGGGTCTTTTCTCTTTCTCTCTCATCAAATCTTGATCTTAAATGGAAGCTCTCTCTATCTCTCCCATCAACCGTGCCTCTCTTCGTTCCCAATATATCTCTTTCAGTAGAAACGAGAAACTGCAAGTTTGCAACTCTCGCTTACATATTTGGCTGCTATAGACTCCTCCACCTATGAAGTTGTTATGTATCTTGTAAAGTATGAAATTAGATGGTTCGAATCCTTGTTATGGATGGCAATTTTTTATGAAATATTACTTCGCACTCATCATTGTCTGTGTTAAATGTATGCTGATACACAGCATTTCGGAATTGAGCTTGGACTTGATTGGTTTAATTGTTGACAGTTCCAATACTATGTTCCATGTTATTCTATCATTGTGTGTAACTTGGACGTCGCATTTTGAAAATACGTTGTAGCAATGTTAAACACTATGTTTAACCTAGACGTCTCATTTTGAAAACACTATGTTCATCTGAAAATACGAAACATTGTGTGTAAGGGGAAAAGGATCTGTCGTATCGATGTTTTTGAGAGGGTAAAGGGAAAAGGAAAGAAAAAAAGGGCATAAGCCTTGGTTCTTCTAACTAATACCTTAAAAAAACCTATTGAATTACTTACAAGGGAAAACTTTATATAAGGTTGCAACCTTAAAATGTAGAATCACATATGCACGTCAAGAATCACATAGAACTTTCTCTGATTATCACACAAAAAGTCAGTATTTTATTTAATTTTTTGTATTTTATTGTTTTATACTTATATTGATGAAGTAGCCAATATAACTTTATATAATGTACTTTGATTTTCACTTGTGTTATAGTTTTATATTGATTTTTATGTATCATTTTTTTTGCTAGTATTGTTTTGATATTGTTTATTCTGGTTTAAGTCTGATGTTGATTATGCCTAAACCCTGCTGATTTTCTTTTTTCTTTTTTTCTTTTTTCGTTTTCTGGGTTTCTTACTCTTCATGTTAATATCTTTTTAAATGGTACTTCATGTATCTTAATCTAAATGCCCAAACTCATACAATACTTTCAAACCCCTTAAATCTTGTGATTTTCCAATCCTAGGATTTTATGTTGACCTAATATTTGTTTGATGGAGCTAGTCGTCTTCTATTGTATGAGATGTCATTGATGAAGTGTTCTTGACATAGGTTATTGAGCTAAACATTTATGAATTCCCTGCATGAGTTATAAGCAAGTTATTTTTCATTAATGTTTATGTACAGATTTCTCCATAAACGTGGGACAGCTTTGAGTTCGTTCTATTGACTATTTGCTTTGGTATTTGTTCCATTTTAAAATTGTTTATGTTTGAGCTATGATATATGTGAACTTCTATAGCATCCATTTTACATAAAATCAAGATTGTGTGATAATTTGACAAGTGTTAGAGGGTACCATTCAGCCTAGAGATGTCAGAATATACCCCTACTCTCAAGATCCAACCAAGACAAATTGGAGTGCAACTTACGATGAATTCATGGTTGAACAATTGAAAAAATTACATTTTGCTAGGAAGCGGTCTGATATTGGATGGACAAAAGAGGATTGGAGGTCTGTCTTGGATGCATTTAATAATAATTTTGATGTTGAAAATACCGTACAACAATTGAAAACTCACTGGGCTACACTTAAGAAGCAATATTTTATTGCGAATGACCTTATTAACCAAAGTGGTTTTGGTTGGGATGACAATGCCTATGTTGTAACTGCTCCGAATGGGGTGTGGGATCGATTTCTTCAAGTAGGTTTTTAGTGTTGATTATTCAATTCTTTATTTTCTTTGGTTGTTGTATGAATTTAGCTATGCAAGATGTTTGGAAAACTCACATATTTAAGCAAACAGGCCCATCTTGAAGAAAAACCATTTAGAAATGCGAGCTTTCCCCTTTATGATCAACTTACCGTACTAGTAGAAGGTAAGTTTTTCCATTCTATTAATAGTATTTATTTAACTTTATTATATTGCACTACAATTCTAATGCACTACAATTCTCATTAGAATATGACATTTTATGCCTCTAGGTAAACATGCCACAGGGATATCGACTGTTCGTCAAGAGCCATTAGAAGATGACATAAGTGAACATGAAATTGAGCAAAGTTCACAATCAAACCCACATTATATTGCAAATGAGAATGATTTGAGCTCTTCAGATGATATGCCTATAGACACCCCTGAAAAGAACAAACGTCAGCTGTTGTGAAATTAATTCCACATCGTAGTAAGAAAGTGAGGTTTAGTCCTGCAAGTAGGTTAGCAGCAGCTGTTGAAAATTTAGTCAGGGCAGACATGTCAACCTCACAAATATTGCAAAAGCCCACAGAAAATTAGGAGTTTTCATATCAAAAGTGCTTGATAGGCTTAAATCAAAGTGAGCGTGTGCAAGCAATAGATTTACTTGTTAATGAAAAGGTGGCCATTACATTTATGACTCTCGAAGGAGAACTTCATTTGGATTGGCTGCGTTCTAAATGTCACAGAGTAGAGTAGACACCCATTTTGTGTTTTTAGTTTTTTTTTTTTGTGGGGCGCTCTTAATTAGTGACTTGAAGAGCTTCCTAATCTTCGTATAACTTTTGGACCTAAATTTTTTGAGCAATATCTGTGAAATGTTTGTTGATTTTTAAGGCATGTGTGAAATATTTGCTGATTTTACGTATCCTTTTTCCCATTGATTTGTGATCTTAGAGAAAATGGCTTAATGTGCAAACTCATATGCACCTCTAATACTATCTTCTTGGTCAGATTCTAATGCACATTGACGTAATTTTGTAGTAGATGTTTGTTTGAGTTAGATATATTTCTTAAATAATGCATTTGTTCACATAATTTTTTTTCAATTTCGTTAGGACATCTTTCATTTATTTCATACAGTGAAGGCAAGCATATCAACAAAGAAACATGATTGAGATGGAATTAGCCAAACGGCATGAGAAGCAACGACGTAAGCAACGGTTAATTCTTGCACTTGCTCTTTGCAGTTATAATGATATTTATGTAAACAAGATTCCTCTTCGGAATTCATCTTTATCTGGCTATGCATACATGGAAAAAATACTTTTGGGTCATAGGGAACGATGCCTTCAAGTTTGTCGTATGGAGTTAAACGTATTTCAAAACTTTTGTGAGATTTTTCGAAGTAGACATCTTCTAAATGATACTCGAGGTGTAAAGGTTGAAGAGCAGTTGTCAATGTTCTTATATATCCTGGGGAAGAGCTCAAGCAATCGTACAGTCCAAGACCGTTCCAACACTCAAGTGAAACTAGTTGTCATTTTGAGAGAGTTTTCAATGCAATACATAACTTATCATTCGGTTATGTTCATCTACCTTCAAGTAGCACACATCCAGAAATTCGCAAAAAAAGCATATATTATCCTTTTTTCAAGGTACTTATTTTAAATTTATGTATCTTTTGATAATTTTGGGAAATTGATGATTAGTTTTAATTGAAGTTTTATTTCTTTACTTTTTGAAGAATTGCATTGGGGCAATAGATAGTACCCATATTCATGTGAGTATTGGTATTGAAGAGCAAGCTCCATATTGGAACAGGAAAGGCTTTTTATCACAAAATGTAATGGTAGCTTGTTCTTTTGACCTTCGCTTTGTATATGTACTTGTTGAGTGGGACGAATCATCATCGGATTCTTCTGTGTTAAAAGCTGCACTAAAATCTAGTTTCAAGGTTACCAAAGGTCACCGTTATTTTCCTTCCTTAAAAATTTTATATTTGGTGGAATATTTAAACGTCATTTCAAGCTTGCTAATAAATGTCATAGTCCTTATCTACTTCCTACAAATTTTTTGTTATTTTTAGAATATATATATATAACTTTTGTCATTTATATGCATTCAAATAAATATTATCTCGTTGATGCGGGTTATGCGAACACACAAAACTTCATAGCTCCATTTAGGGGTGTGAGGTATCATTTGAAGGCTTATGGTCAGGGAAATTTAACCCCACAAAATGTAAAGGAGCTCTTCAATCTTCGGCATTCATCTCTTCGGAACGTTATTGAATGTGCATTTGGTGTGTTGAAGAAAAGATTCCCTATTTTGAAAGTGGCAACAACATATCCTTATGAAACACAAGTTAAGATTGTCGCTGCTGCTTGGACTTTACATAATCATATCCGAACTATAACAGGTGGTGATGATTGGCTCTATGAGGAGTATGACAGGGATTTTACACGTGGATCAGTTGAAGGAACAGATATTCAACATAATGATGTAAACCCTCAAGCTAATAAAAATGATGGCGATCAACTGCAAGATCATATTGCTAAAGCACTTTGGGATGACTATTGTACTCACCATTGAGCATAATATGGCACATAGATATAATTGGTTGTAATCATGTTTTCTACTACTCTCTTTTCTACTTTAGATTTTAATATTAATTGCTTGGGTTATCGTTCATGGGTTATGGAGATGGTGTGAAACTCTCATTTTTAAAAATATATAATTGTTCATTCTCCTCTCTATGCCCATGGAAAAATTCGAATTTTTCCAAATTATAAGTTTATCAAACGCATGAAAGAACAAAGTTAAAAATCAATGTTGGTCAAACATTTTTATGTAATTAGAAAAAAAAAAAATACGAATTTAGAATTTATTGCAACGCATCCAAACAGACATATTTGGCAAATAAAATTTTCTTATCATATTTCAATAGATGTCCAAACAGTCTACCAACGTAATAAAATAAAACGATAATGCTTCTCAATTGAGGGGAAAAAAATTGCATTCTTTTTCAATCTGAATATTTTTCCTTTGACATCCAAACTGGGCCTTAGCTATAAAGTCACAACTATCTCTAGCAATTAAATAAAATCTCCACAATACTTGAAGTATCAAATCATAGTTATGTTGGGAAAAAAGAGAATAACAAAAAACAAACCAGGGCATAAAGTGACAAAATGCGAATTATTTTTTATTCCAAAACAAAATGTACACATTAATTTCTTTAATTTTATTCTCAAGACAAGAAGGGATAAAATTCAAAATGAATACATTCGGAAGAATTTAGGTGTAGTACTACTTGGCAATAAAACGAGATAAAGTAAACTTAAGTGAACTGGTTATGTGCTATGCAAATACAACACCTATTAGAAGATACGAGTTAGTTGAAGTGGTAAACCCAAAAGGACCTAGTTAGAAGCAGTAAGAAAATATATGATGACTTACAACCTCATTAAGGGTATGACACTTAATAAAGTAAAAAGATGGGTCAAGATTCATATAGCCGAACCCAATTAGTTGGAAAAACACTCTGAGGATGATGATGACAAGAAAAGCACTCCTGAAGTCTTTCGAAATGACTCTCTCTAATCGGGTGTCAATTTCTATGTCAGTGGCTGCTTGATAGTACAACCCTATAATTGTCGAAGAGATTATGAGAGGGTATAAAACTCACTTCAATGGCAAAAAGTGAATTGCACAAATCATTATACTGTTGAAAAAACTTGAAGAAAGAGATGGACCCACTCTTAGGATTAAGGCAGTGTCTTTAGACTATCGATCGCAAAGATCAAGCTTTTAACAGAACTGTGAGAACTCTATAAATTTATGTGTACCTCTCTATGGCCATGAAACCATTATTAAAGATGGATGGAGGAGGCCATTCTTCAACGTTCGGCTTCCTCCTGAAATCTCTGAGAAAACGTGGCTCTGTAATCCTGGGAAGTGGGTGGTTCCTTTCTAGCCATTAAATAACGACACTCTCTCTCTAAGAAGCCTCCATTTTTTAGTGATAAGCATTAAATTATAAGAAAGATAAATATTGCACGTTTAAAAGCCCCATGGCCACACATACGTACCAACATCTCCTACTTGGCCATGAGGGCCAAATATATTGAAATATCATAAAGTTTTTACCACTTAATGAATTTAATATTTATGTGCATATTTTTGTCATGAGGCTTTCACGCAAGTGCGGTTATACATCTCATAACAAAAAATATCCAAAGTCATGTCATGGTTTTTCACGCTAATGCGGTTTTTTCTCTCATGGCTAAGACATCAAAAAATATCCCATTTGGGAGTTCCTGATTTAAATATTTTTAAGTCCTATCAAAACTACATGCTTTGATAATATTTATGTACTCAATCCTTTTGTTAAAGGGTTAGCAATCATATCTGAAGATAGCAAATAATTTACAGTTATTTCATTCTTTCCAATAATATCATAAATATAATGATAATCAATTTCAATGTGCTTACCCTTAGAACTATAAGCTTCATTTCTAATTGATGAAATAACAGCCAGATTATCACAAAAGCTTTTAACAGGTCTGTCGGCTATATCCAGCTTCAAATCATTTATGAAGCGTTTAATCCAGACGGCATAAGTTGTAGCAATGCTACAACCAATATACTCGGCTTCCATTGTATACCGAGCTACACAACCTTGTTTCTTATTAGACCAAGAAACACATCCACCACTAAAGAGGAATACAATTCCTGATGTTGATTTTCTATCATCTGAGTCTCCTGCAAAATCTGCATCAGAGTACCCAGTAACCTTTAAGTTGTCAGCTTGGAAACACAACTTGTAATTTTTATTTTTCTGAATATATCTGAGTATCCTTTTTACAGCTTGCCAATGAGTCAACCCATGATTACTCTAAAATCTACTTATAAGACCATATGTAATACTCAAATCAGGTATTGTACACAACATGACATAATTTATGCATCCTACAGCTTGAGCATATGGAATTCTTTCCATGTCAGCTTTGTCACTATCATTTAATGGACACATTTTCTTTGATAATTTTAAGCTTTTACAAACAGGTGTATCTATGGGCTTGCAATTTTCTATCTTAAATCTCTTTAAAATAATTTTTAAATAATTTTCTTAAGATAAACATAGAAGTCTTGAACTTCTATCTCTTGTTATCGTAATGCTTAATACATATGAGGCTTATCTCATATCTTTCATCTCAAAATGGGAACTTAGCTATAAATTGGTATGGTTAATCATGTCAATATCATTATCGGCATCAAAATATCATCCACATATAGTGACAATATAACAAAATTGCTCCCACTGTTTCAAACATATACACAATGGTCTACCTATTGGCTATATAACCAATTTCAGTGATTGCATTATGAAAAGTAAAACCAGTACCTAGAAGATTGTTTTAGACCATATAGAGATTTCTTAAGTTTATATACTTTGTCTTCTTGGCCTTTTAATTACATATCATTTTGGTTGTTTCATGTATATATCTTTTTTTAATTCTCCATTTAATGAAGTTGTTTTGACATCCATCTGAAATAATTCTAGATCATAGTATGCAACTAATGCAAAGATGATCCTAATGGATGAAAATTTTGCTACTAGAGAATAAGTTTTTACATAATCTATGCCCTCCCTTTGGATAAATTCTTTAGCTACCAACCTAGTTTTATATTTATCAGTGAATCCATTTGCATTAAGCTTTTTCTTTAGGACTCATTTGCAATCGATGACTTTTCTATCTTTAGGGAGGTCAACCAACTCTCAGACTTGATTTATTTTAATAAAATCAAGTTCATAATCCATGGCTTGAGTCCACTCAGCTGAGTCATATGAGCTAATAGCATCACTATAGCTACGAGGTTCATCTATTGTATCATCACTCATTGAAAAGTAATTATCTTCATTCATAAATACATAAAATTCTTCTAAAGTCATAGGTGCTAGTTCTTTTAGGCCTATCTGGTATACTTGATTCAATTGAATCATTCTCACCAAATGTAGAGGGAGTCTGAGAAACAGGGTCTTTCAGACCCTTATCTTTATCAATTCATGTAAGTAAATATGCTTATTTAAAATATTTTCATCAACTATATTTTCTAAGAAATGAGCATCACGACTCTCTACTAATGATCTAGTATGATAGTTATAGAATCTATACCCTTTATAATTTTTTGAATAGCCTATAAAAGAGTATTTTATAGTTTTACTTTGTAATTTATCTCTATTTTGTGGTGGTATAAGCACATGTGCCCAAGAACCCCAAACTTTCAATATAGTAAGGTTAGGTTTCCAACCTGTCCATAATTCATATGGGGTCAAGTCTATAGATTTAGTTGGAACACGATTAATGATATATATTACAGTGTTGAGAGCCTTACCCTAAAAATGAGGTGATAAATTTGAATGGCTCATCATGAACCTAACCATGTCCATTAGAGTTATATTTCTCCTTTCAGCTATACCATTTTATTGTGGTGTATATGACATAGTTGTTTGGTGAATTATACCATGCTCCTTACAAAATTCAGAAAATAAGGCGGAGCAATATTCACCTCCCATATCTGTTCGAAGAATTTTAATATGTCTACCTAACTGATTTTCTACCTCAGCTTTATATTCTTTAAATGTTGCTGATGCATATGATTTCTTACAAATTAGGTATACATATCTATAACATGAGTAATCGTCTATAAATGTTATAAAATATTCTATACCTCTATGTGTTTTCACATTTAATGGGCTACATATATCAGAATAAACAATACTAAGTAGTTCACTAGACCTTTTCCCTTTAGGGAAATGCTTCTTAGTTAATTTATCAAAAATACATGGCCGACATGTTTTGAACACAATTTCTCCTAAATTGGGAAGCAAGCCTCTTTTAACCATTTGATTCATTTTGTCTTTATTTATATGTCTTAATCTTAAGTGCCATAAATATGGATCATCTATACACATTAAAGCATCAAAAGAACCAGAAAATGATGAACTTTTATTAATATTTAGTCGGTACAAATTGTCAACTTTAGTACCGTATACCAAAGCTCTAGAATGCTTCCCAATGGTAACCCGACCAGACCTGAACCTAATTTCATAACCCTTGTCTTTTAGCCTTGGGACAGAAATCAAATTGCGCATCATATTGGGCGCATATAATGTATCAGTTAATAAGAGATTTATTCATCCTGGTAAACCCAGCTTGAAAGTACCAATACATAGTACATTGCAGTAGGTGTCATTCCCCCAATAAATCTGCTGGTTACCGACGCAATCTCTTTCTATTATGTGAATTCCATCATTGGTCCTCGAGACATGTCGAGTGGAGGTTGAGTCGACTCACTAATTTTTTAGATTATGATCGGCAACTATTGATTTTAGGACTACGCAGATCAAGTCCTTTTTCTTATTTTGATTATTTCGAACAAGGTTGTTATTTTGGTTCCTATTTTTATTTTTCAGCTTAGGACAATTAAACTTAATATACCCAATTTCCGTAGAACAAAAACAGGTCTTCTTAACCTTATTTTTTTATTTTTAAAATTTCTCCTCATTCTCTTATACCTAGTCTTTTCTGATAATTGAAAGGTTTCTTGAGGAGGGAGACTGTTAAGGACAATGGACACTTGCATGCGATCGGGGACTGGATTCCCAACTGCAGCAAGGTCCTTTGCGAGCACTGTCATTTTAGTGACATCCTCGGTCACTGAGTCTGTTTCTTTCATTCTGCAAGAATTGTATTTTTTTAACAACAATTGTACATGGGTCTCAGAAGTGGTCCCATACTTTTCAGATAGGGCGCATATCATACTTTGAGTTGTGGTGTAATCCTCAAGGACTCTAATTAAATCATCTTCTATAAAACTCAACATAATAGTCTTAGCTACTTTGTCATCTTTTAACCATTTTTCAAGTCTCTTTCTGGTTTGACCATTGACATTAGGCTCTAAAAATGGTGGTTCTGTTTCTAGGACATAATCTACCCTATCTTGAAAAAGAATATATCCAATTTTTCTTTTCCACATAGAAAAATTGGTCCCATTGAGTTTTTCAAATTTGGATAATTCTGACATGACTAGCCTAGATGCCATTTTAAATTTTTATATAATATCTAAAAGTTCAAAAACAAATTTAATTGTGTTTAAGAAAATGTTGTCTGCTAGCTAAATCAATAAGTTTGCCAACTCTCAGTGAGCTGCAACTTCAAAGAAAAAAATTTCTCGAACAGTTTATGTTCACACTGCTGTGATGCAACAAAAAATTAATAAAGTAAGGCAATAACTACTTTTATGTCAAATATTGCATAAGAATAATTTTTATAAATATGTGATTATGTCTTAGCACAAGATGGAGAGTTTACAATGATATTTGATATTTTTCAATAAAAAATATGGCATTGCATAATCACAAAAAAAAAAAATTACATAAAATCAAGATCATGAAATTTTCTAACTTAAAGAGACCAAAGCATAGGATAATTATGCAATGCAGTGACAATTATTATGCAACTAAAATATGTAAAAAATCCTTAAATTATAGGTCACAAATAAAAATAAAAATAAATAAATATATGCAATTGGTACATAAGCCTTTACTCCAATAGAATTGACACGTGCATAATAAGATTCAATAATAATAATATGCATTAATTTTCAACAACAAAAAGATGGAAGAAAGAAGATGCCAGCTACCTGCATAGAGTAGAATTTTTTTTTTTTTTTTTTTTACAATCTTTACAAATTATTATTATTATTCTTATTAATTTTATTAGAAAATAAAGAGAAGAATTATTTGCTTTATTTTCAGTTACTTGACCGTGGGCTCAAGTATGTACTGTATCAGCAACTTGATCTGAGAAAAAATAACTACACAACTTGTTCCTGCTCTGGAGAGAGAGCCTAATATTGAGACGTAGAGATAGAGCCTAATATTGAGACATATGTTAAGTTACGATAACTCTTCTATAACAACTTTAAACTTATTTTCTCTCTCTTCCTATTCATTTGACGATTCTTCTAGCGTCTCTATCTCTTTAACTTTTCTCTATATTAAACAGAGGACTCATCCGAGTACGCCATGATCACGTAAGCCAAACGCAATCTAGAGAGAGAAATATGACAAAAGAAATTACAAAGAGAAAATATTCCAGAACCAACAATACCAATTAAAACAAACACTGAATCGCAAATGATGACTAATAAATTAAGAGGGAGAAATTTATAAAAAATAAATAAATTCAGACTATTAAATTTAAGATTAGAAAAAAAAATTTACAGTAAGATATACGTGAATGACAAACCACACTATCAAAGTTATTGTAAATTAAACTCAGAACAAGAAATAAATAAATAAATAAATATATATATATATATATATATATATATATTTGTTTAGGGGTTTATAGTTGATGACTATTCTAGGAACACCTCGTTCTTTTTCTGCATTATTTTCTATGTAAAAAGTGGCATAGCTCCATGGGGATGAGCTAGGCCGTATTAATCCTTTAGCTATGAGAGAATCTATTTCATTTTTACATATTTATACCATTTTTGTGCTCATTTGAATTGGTCGAGCTTTAGTTGGTATTTTTTATTCAGAAAAGGTTTCTTCATAGGGTAGTGATACTATATGTTTATATCGATTCCAAAAAGCAGTGGGTATTTCGCTACAAATTTCTGTTTCGATTTGCCTTTTAATTTGACTTATTGTTTTTTGAATTTCAAGTAGTAACAGTTGTTTTTCAATTGTTTTATATTTTATTTCGGCTTGTAATTGAGATAAAAATGTTTCTTTGTTTTGTATGTTTTGTTTTACATTATTTATTTCTTTTATTTTTGGTTTATTGATAAATTCAAATTTGATTTTTATTCCTTCTATTGTTGATTCTATTCCAGTATGGTCTATATTTATCGGATATAGCATACTGAAAAATGGAGTTCCTAAAATCACAGCTTGATTTAGTCCTCTGACCATAATAAATGGTAGTTCTAAGCAAATTCCATTATTACATATAGCAGCATTTAATAATTTATAATTGATTTTTAATTTACTTCCATCGACTATATTTAATACTTGTGTTGTTTTCTGAAAGTATTTTGTAGGAACTAGTCCTTCGTTTATACAATTTAAATCAGCACCTGAGTCTATTAAGGCTAATGTTTGGAAGGTAAATTCGTTTTGAATTATGATTTTAATTAATGTGTACCATTTTTTGTTTAGAATTTTATTGATTAAAATTAATTGAAGTTCTTGGTTAAGATTAGAGGATTCAGGTTTATCTTCCATGTTATGTAATAAATTCGCAAATTCTACGTCATCTTCATCTTCAGAATTATTATCTGTGAATTCGGTTAATTCCAATAATTTAATTCTGTTTTTTAACTTAATCAATTCAAATTTTACTTCATTAATTTCGTGTTTTAACTCAGCAATAGTGGGTTCTTTTTTACTATTATTCTTTTGGCCAATTCTTTTCAGAATTTATAAGAGACTATATTCTTCGGGTGGTTTAATTAATGGAGTTGGTTTATTTCTAGCTTTTGCTATTTGAATATATTGACTGATTATGGTTCTTTTATCTTCAATATTAGGTATTTTGTCTATAATTTCTAGAATTAAATTGTCTTCTTTGATAAGGGTATGGCAAGAACATTTATTATCTTGGTCAGATAAAAAGGATGTTTCATTTAATAAATCTTCATCTAGTATTATTCCTATATCTGATTCGTCATCAGAATTTTCTGAGGATGAGGAAGAGGTTGTATCGATATCATTATCTTTATCATAAAGTTGAATGATTTCATATAACTGATTTCTTACATTTTCATCTAACATTAAGGATTCTATCTTTTTCTTAACATTACAGTTAGTTTTATAATGTCCTAATTTTCCACATTTATAACACCGAGGTATTTTTCTTTTATATCTTTTTCTGTCTTTGGGTTTTTTCTCATATTTTTCGTCTTTATATTTAGGTTTCCTTTTATGATATAGTTTTTTGTATGATTTCTGTCTTTTTTCTATCTTTCGATGTTTATGAGGTTTATTCTGGGAAAGATCTAAACTATATCCGAATTGTTTCCAAAAGTCGCCTAGTTCCTTTTTGCCAGTCATTTTTTGTTTTATAAAATTTGTTTATATGCAGTTCAAATTAATCTTTAGCGTAAAAATTCGAGATAGTATTCATACTACTTGGATTCTAGTAGATATCTCTGTTATTTCCCTTATTATCATTTTGTGTTGCTTTCTATATTATACTGCGCTATTACGTTCTCTATTAGACTATACTACAGTGTTTTCAATGATTTAAAGATAAAATTAGATAAAATCCAATTTAGATCTTGGCATGCATTTTGGTATCAGAGCCACTAAAACTTCTTAATATTTACTGTTAGACTATTTTTAGTTGTGAATAGTGTTTAGCTGATAAGTTTTTACTAAAATTAGCTATTTATACGGTAGTGTTAAGACTCATTGTCGCCCAGTCGATACAGACCCGTTAGCAGAGCTGTGAAGATGTTCAATGGTAAAAATCAAAGGCTGATAAAATAGCTTGCCAACGAGCAAAAATTTGTTTAGAAATAAGATTTTGAACATCTTTTTGCAGAATATCTTTAGCAGATTTACAGTCTGTTCGAATAAGAAAAGAAGTATTGAGAATATCACTTTGAAACTTATTTACACAATGCACTAGAGCTAAAATTTCTTTTTTAATAGTCGAATAATTTTGCTGTGCAGAGTTCCAAGCTTTAGATTTATATCTCACTAATTGTTCTTTATTGTTATTACTTCATTGTTTAAGAATTCCACCTAATCCCAGTTCTGAAGCATCGCATTCAATAATTTTAAATGCAGTAGGATCGGATAAAACTAAACAGGGTAATTCTTTTGATTTGCTTTTCAAAGTCGAATAGCATTAGTATGTTGATCCGTCCATTTAGGCGGATTCTTTTTTAATCGATCAAATAATGGTTTGACAATAGTAGCAAAGTCTTGAATAAAATCTGCTATATAATTTGAACATCCTAAGAAACGTTGTAATTCTACTTTTGTTAAGATTACATTAGGAAATTTACTAGAAAATTCAATAGCTCTATCAATAGGAATGATTGTGCCTTGGAAGATGTTATGTCCTAAGAATCGGACTTTTGTTTGGCAAAGAACTAATTTTTTAGCGGAGACGACAAGTCCCGCAGTTTTTACTGTATTAAGGAATATATTTAAATGTTTAAAATGTTGATGTATGTCAGTAGAAAAAATAAAAACATCATTGATGTAGACTATCATAAATTTTAAATAAAGATTAAATACATCATTCATAATTTTCTGGAATCCAGATGGGGCATTTTTTAATCCAAATGGCATAACGTTCCATTCATATTGTCCAAAAGGAACATTAAATGCCGTTTTATAGCGGTCTTGTTCATTTATTGTATTTTGACCTAATACTTGAATTAAATCTAAATTTTAGAAAAAATTGACAAGTCATTAGACTAAGTCTAT
>NW_006500353.1:387639-399091 GCF_000471905.2 Amborella trichopoda
AGGAGAGAGATTTTTAAATAACACAAACTCATGAGAATATGCATGTAAATTCCTTTAAAATTTATATACTAATTAAAATTTTAAAATTGCTCCTCCAATATAAATAAAAAGCAAGTATATAATCTACAAATTTTAAAATATATAACTTTCAATATTTACACTTTTGTAAGATATGTATTTAAAGTTTTTTACAAAAGTGTCATGTTATACATGTTTTTTGTTTTTTATAGCTTTGAAACTACACCCAATGACGGTGCTTCGTTTCTTTGTCCAAAATGAAGAGCACAATGACGTAGATATTGGTTAGAATCATAATTATCAAGATTGGACTGGCTCCGTGGTCTGAGTTCGGTGATCTGATGAGGCAAAACACTTATTGGTGGCTTTGTTGGTATGGTCTAAGGTAAAGTTTAGGTTTGGATACAAAACCCGATCAATTTGCCCAGTTTTTGCCAGACTAATGGGCCTGTTTTAATAGGTAAAAAACAATGTTGGATAACTTTTTTTAATATATAACATATTTTAAAACTACTATTAATATTTTTTTTATAAATATAAAATTCAATCAAATTGGTTCAACTAGTTGTTTGACTAGCTTTGGCTAGACCAAACCCCTCGTTGATTTAATAGTCAATCCGATTATAGCTAAAATGACATTGAAAGATCGAATAAAAGAGATGAGGGCGAGAAAGACAATGTTACGGGTGATCCGTCGCTTTTACTTGGTCGAGCGACCATACTAGTGGAAGAAAGACAATGTTCACTGGTAAACCGTCATTTTCACTTGGACGTACCATAGCAACATATTTATCGTTGTGTTTGTTCCAGTATTTTAAAAAACGGCGAATTATAACGGACTTGCCCGAGTCGACACGAGAATCGGGTACCCCATGTCGATTCCAATGTAATACATATAATCAGGCGTGTCTAGAGAAGAATCGATGGTTCTCAACGATAGTCGACACAGTGACGCGGCTGCCATAGCGGCTTTCACAGAAAAAGCTATTTT
This sequence comes from Amborella trichopoda, assembly GCF_000471905.2. The sequence goes on from NW_006500353.1 coordinate 388,649, forward strand.
TTCCATAAAAAAACATGTAAAAGTCCACCGTTTTTTTATCAATAATAGAGAGAATAAATTTTTAAGTCTATAAAACAACGATTGGGCGTAGATCGAAGCTAGAAACAAATTTTTGTGAATAAATTTGGGGCTTTTTTAGCTGATTAGGGTTTTCCGCCAACAGTATATTTATGTGGTTGTTCTTAATCAATTTGATCCGTTTTTTTTTACTGAATGATCGTGGTAGAATCATAGTCAACAAGTCGGGGAAGATCAATATATCGGCTCACCATAAACTCAGAAATAAATTGTTTTTATTTTAAAAATTCGGATGAAAAAATCATGTCAAACATATGGATCAGCAAAGATACTTTATGTAAAAATATCGCAAATATATCGGACTAGTTTCAAAACATTGGAATGAAAAAAACGGACTTGTTTAAAACAAAATTGAGTAGAAATTAAAATAAATTTAAGTAAAAATAAAAAAATACAATGATAAGTTGTTGATAAATATACGATATGAATTTTCTCATTAAAGGCTTTAACAAACACTACACAAACTTTGTATATAACGCACAAAAAAAAAGAAAAAAGGGACAATGTGAGATAAGTAGAATTGAATTGGGTCCATTCATTTCTCTCTCTGTATGGTGATCGTCCCTTTATAACCATAGTTAAGCAATGGGAAGATGTACACTTTTTTAGTTAGACAAGCAACAAAAGCAATAGACCAAGAAAAAACACAGAACAAGAAGACGAGAAGCAAATACAAAATATACAAAATATTTCATAAAGAAACACAGAGTGATATAGAGAGCATGCATGGGCATAGAGAAACAAAATGTGTTGAGGATTGATGTCTTGTATTTTGAGGAAATAGATTTGTCAAGGTAGAGTCAAAATAACAACTCTTGAGGGACGTTAAAAGCCTGAAGGGCCGAAGGATAACTCTGGGACTTGATATATATCCGTACAAGGGTATTTCGATAATTTGTACCATTTATCTGAGACTCGATATATATCGTTGCGATTAGGAGTTCATCCAAAGTTAAGGGAAAAATACATATCTCTTTGTAAATAAAGAGAACAGAGAGGCGTGAGGAAAAGAGCGATTGTAACCCTATTATCCATTGCCAATAAATAAGCTCTCATCTCCCGTGGACGTAAGCACGTTGCCAAACCACGTATATCTTTGCGTTGGGGTCGGTTATTCATTTCTTTTGTGCTTATTTATTCTTCTTGTTTTCGTAGATTTCTTTTCGTTTCTATAAAATGGACATAAAATCTCGGATAAGATGAAGAACACGGTGGACATAATCCCTAATCCAAGATTTCCAGTCATGAATTTGGTTTGGGGATTGATCCCTAATCTGTTTTATTTTTATTTTTTAAGCTTTTGTTTCAGGGATTTCCAATCATGGATTAAGTTTAGGGATTGAGCTCTGTATGTTTTATTCATTTTTATTATTTTGAGGTTTTTGTTTTAGGGATTTAAGATGTTGTATAAATTGTGATGATCTAGGTCTTCGAGCCCTGATGAGGGGGGGGGGGGGGGGGGAGGAGAGAGATTTTTAAATAACAAAAACTCATGGGAATATGCATGTAAATTCCTTTAAAATTTATATACTAATTAATACTTTAAAACTGCTCCTCCAATATAAATAAAAAGCAACTATATAATCTACAAATTTTAAAATATATAACTTTCAATATTTACACTTTTGTAAGATATGTATTTAAAGTTTTTTACAAAAGTGTCATGTTATACATTTTTTTTGTTTTTTATAGCTTTGAAAATACACCCAATGATTTCATCTGGGGTGCTTCGCTTCTTTGTCCAAAATGGAGAGCACCATGACGTAGATATTGGTTAGAATCATAATTATCAAGATTGGACTAGCTCCGTGGTCTGAGTTCGGTGATCTGATGGGGCGGAACACTTACCGGTGGCTTTGTTAGTCTAGTCTAAGTTAAAGTTTAGGTTTGGATACAAAACCCGATCAATTTGCCCAGTTTTTGCCAGACTAATGGGCCGGTTTTGACCAAATTAATAGGTAAAAAACAATATTGGATAACTTTTTTTAATATATTACATATTTTAAAACTATTATTAATATTTTTTTTATAAATATAAAATTCAATCAAATTGGTTCAACTAGTTGTTTGACTAGCTTTGGCTAGACTAAACCCCTCTTTGATTTAATAGTCAATCCGATTATAGCTAAAATGACATTGAAAGTTCGAATAGAAGCGATGAGGGCTAGAAAGACAATGTTACGGTGATCCGTCGCTTTTACTTGGTCGATGGACCATACTAGTGGAAGAAAGACAATGTTCACTGGTAAACCGTCATTTTCACTTGGATGTACCATAGCAACATGTTTATCGTTGTATTTGTTCCAGTATTTTAAAAAACGGCGAGTTATAGCGGACTTGCCCGAGTCAACACGGGAATCGGGCACCCCATGTCGATTCCAATGTAATATATATAATCGGGCGTGTCTAGAGAAGAATTGATGGTTCTCAACGATAGTCGACACAGTGACACGGCTGCCATAGTGGCTTTCACAAAAAAAACTATTTTTTCCATAAAAAAACATGTAAAAGTCCAACGTTTTTTTATCAAAAATAGAGAGAATAAAATTTTAAGTATATAAAACAACGATTGGGCTTAGATCGAATCTAGAAACAAATTTTCGTGAATAAATTTGTGGCTTCTTTTAGCAGATTAGGGTTTTCCGCCAACAGTATATTTATGTGGTTGTTCTTAATCAATTTGATCCTTTTTTTTTGTTGAATGATTGTGATAGAATCATAGTTTGCAAGTCGGGGAAGATCAATATATTGGCTCACCATAAACTTGGAAATAAATTGTTTTTATTTTAAAAATTCGGATGAAAAAATCGTGTCTAACATATGGATCAGCAAAAATACTTTATGTAAAAATATTGCAAATATATCGGACTAGGTTCAAAACATTGGAATGAAAAAAACGGACATGTTTAAAATAAAATTGAGTAAAAATTAAAATTAAATTAAGTAAAAATAAAAAAATAAAATGATAAGTTGTTGATAAATATACGATATGAATTTTCTCATTAAATGCTTTAATAAACACTACACAAACTTTGTATATAACGTACAGAAAAAAAGAAAAAAGGGACAATGTGAGATAAGTAGAATTGAGTTGGGTACATTCATTTCTCTCTTCGTATGGTGATCGTCCCTTTATGACCATAGTTAAGCAATGGGAAGATGTACACTTTTTTGGTTAGACAAGCAACAAACGCCATAGACCAAGAAAAAACACAGAACAAGAAGACGAGAAGCAAATACAAAATATACAAAATATTTCATATAGAAACACAGAGTGAGAGAGTGAGCATGCATAGGCACAGAGAAACAAAATGTGTTGAGGATTGATGTCTTGTATTTTGATGAAATAAATCTGTCAAGGTAGAGTCGAAATAACAACCCTTGAGGGCCGTTAAAAGCTCGGAGGGCCGAAGGATAACTCTGGGACTCGATATATATCCGTACACGGGTATTTCGATAATTTGTACCATCTATCTGAGACTCGATATATATCGTTACGATTAGGAGTTCATCCAAGGTTAAGGGACAAATACATATCTCTTTGTAAATAGAGAGAACAGAGAGGCGTGAGGAAAAGAGCGATTGTAACCCTATTATCCATTGCCAATAAATAAGCTCTCATCTCTTGTAGATGTAGGCACGTTGTCAAAACACATATATCTTTGCGTTGTGGTTGGTTGTTCATTTCTTTTGTGCTTATTTCTTCTTTTTTATTTTCGTGAATTTCTTTTCGTTTCTATAAAATGGACATAAAATCTCGGATAAGATGAAGAACAAGGTGAACATAACCCTAATCCAAGATTTCCAGTCACGAATTAGGTTTGGGGATTGATCCCTAATCTTTTTTTTTTTTTTTCTTTAAGCTTTTGTTTCAGGGATTTACTAATCCAAGATTTCCAGTCATGGATTAAGTTTAGGGATTGAGCTCTATATGTTTTATTTATTTTTATTTTTCTTAGGCTTTTGTTTTAGGGATTTAAGATGTTGTATAAATTGTGATGATCTAGGTCTTCGAGCCCTAATTTGGATGGATTGTTTGGAGGAATTTTGCTATTTTGCCAAGTCAAAATTTGGGATTTTTTTATTCAATGGTGTTTATGGTATTTTATTTCAATTTGATTCAATGGATTTGAGTATAAACCCTAAGATAATAAACCTTAACAATATACTTGGGGATAAAAATTTATTATTTAGGGAAGTTTTGTTTTTTATTTGGGAAATAATATACTTTTTAGAAAGTATGGAAATGAAAATTACATAAAATAGGAAAAAAAATTTCATCTTTTAGGGGAAAAAAAATACAAGTATAAAGGCAAAGTTTTTTTGGACCGGTTTTTTCATAAATATCAATAAGGCGTGTTTTAAACGTTTATGTGAAAAAAAACGCGTAGTTTTGCCAACCTTTTCAAAAAGTCACAGTTTTAAACGTGTTTTTAAAAAACTCCATGCTGTTTTAAAAATCGTTTTTTAAACACCGACTTGCTAACTATGGGTAGAACAAGCTTTCATCAAAACTAGGTACGATTATTTGTTGTTTTATATTTTAATTTATGAATTTTGTTTTTTGAGCTTGTGTTCTTCCCCTTTTTCACCAAAAACTTCATCAAAATTCATAAAAATTGGTCCTTTTTTTTTTTTTTGTGAATAATGAAGAAGAATCACTATTTAGGTCTATGAAACATCAATTGGGGTTAGATTGAACCCAAAAAATGGTCGGATTGTGAATTTCTTGATTGATTTTTTAGTTTTTTTTAGCGGATTAGGGTTTTCCGCCAAATCTTGATTTATGTGGCTGTTCTTCATCAATTTGATCTTTTTTTTTTGTTGAATGATTGTGGTCGAACAAGCCTTCATCAAAATCAAGTACAATTGTTTGTTGTTTTATATTTTAATTTTACGATTTTTTTTAGCAAAACTTTTTTGAGCTCGTGTTCTTACCCTTTTCAACAAATTTTTTTTAAAATTTTTTTTATTCAATTACTAAGCTAGTGTGTCTTTGTGATTCCAGTGATTTGGTTTTTCCTGCATTCTACTAATAATTTTAGGAAAAATTAGACATTTATGATATCTAAAACTATGATATCTAGTAGAAAATGATGAATTTGACATTTATCGAAACAAGAGTTTTATTGAATTTAGTCATCTTATTTGTGAACGTGGGAATTTGTTGACACTTACTGTTATTTGTTTAATTATGTTGTTTAGCATTTTGCGTCAGCAAAATTGATATTCATCAGTAATACACTAATATAGTCAAATATTCTCTCAAAAAAAGCCTTACCCTTTGCATCAAATTCCACCTGTAAATTTCCTACGCAATATATTAAGCAAATTCTTGAGATCAACTAGGTTACTATTGTATTAAGACTTATCTGATAATTTCATATGCTTGGTAGCACATTTAAAAAGCAATGGGGTCTCTTGCAATTCACTCAAAAAACTCAAAACTCTGTTTCAAGGAGAAAAACAAATGGGTCATTTGGATGCTAAATTCCTCTTCTTCATCCTCACCAGTCTCACACTCTGTTGCTTAGGTGCATAGAACTGAAAGAAAGGTTAATGCGATCTTGTCGAAGAACATATATATATATATTATTCTTCTTTTCATTCATTTTTTTTTATTTTTCTTTGCTTTTGGCGAAGATCACTTACAAGTAGTCTTATTACAATAACTCTTGCTTCAAATAAATTAAACTAACAAATCCAAGATCTTAAAAACCTTGATATCATTAAACTAATTTTCTTTAAACAAAGAAAATGTTCATAATTCTTATGCTTGAGAATATAAAGATAATATAATTAAATATGATAAGAAACAAAATGAGAGTGTCGGAGATTTCCTCAATCGGGCTTATTACAAAGTACACTGAGTCATCACTAGGGATCAATGATCAGCCTTCAATCTCAACTGGGAAAGCAAGTTTAGGCCAAACCACACTAATAGAACATGAACCCCTTTGATCACAAACTCAAACCCCAGGTGAATTCTCTTAACAACCTAGTTTGAGAGAGATGAATTATCTTTTTGCTAAACCATAAGACCCTTAGCCATAAATCAATAGTTGAGAGATAGGAGACAGTATAACTCCATAACCTAAACCATTAGGTTCTTTCACAATGTGAGAGAGAGAGATCAAAGATTAGAAAGTGATGCGTGCCCCTTTTGGCTTTCATGAGAGAGAAGTTTTTCTTGAGAAAGAGAGAGAGAAATTCTCAGTAGGGCTTGCCCTTTTGTGGGATATGAGAGAGAAATATGAGAATTAGATATAAGAGATAAGGTGTAGAGATTTTTGGATAGAGACAATCTTTTTTAATACGTTTTGAATAAGATTAGGGTTTTTCTTGGCTTGCATCTTCTTGTGAGATTGAATATGAACCATTGATTTTGTGTGACTTGTGGGGTGAGAGATTTGAGCCATAATCTTGGGTGATTTGTAGGGTGAGAGATTTGAGCCATGATCTTGGGTAACTTATGAGGTGAGAGATTCGAGTCATCCATTCCATCGATGGGCTACCAACATTACGGAAGGTTCATGAACTATTATCCCATTTTTCTAAACTATTTTTCCATAAATAGAAATTAAATAAATTAAATCTAATCAAAATATTGTGCATACTATAAAATAGCACAAGTCTACTCAATATCTCCACAAAATATTTCAAAGATATATCAAGTCAATATTTAGTCAATATCTTCCGATCGTATTGCCACCTTTTTGAAATATGGTGGGCCCATGTGCACAATGGGCCCCATGATCTTTTATATATTTAAAATTAATAAAAGGATTTTGGAATATTATTTGAATATTTAAACCATTGTAAAATCAATATCTTTAATTGTATAAATCCAAAAATTATTAATAAAATATCCAAGGGTTCATAAAATATTAAATAATAATCTTAAAATAATTTTCATCATAAAACAAGCACAATTAAATTAATTTGATGGGAAATGGATCCATATATTTTATGGTTTGAATTAACAATCATGAGGCACTCCACTTTCCACTGTGGACTACAGACCACACTTGCTTTATCAGACCAACCCAGTGTTTCTCATGACCCACAGTCCAAGCAAGGGTTCATTAACGGGTTACCAAAGTCTGGACGATGAGTCAAGGGGTCACAATCCCAGTCTGTGGATTTCAGGTCATTCTCTAGAGATGAGTCAAGGTCATCAATACCTTATGCGACCACAGCTTTATGACGCATAGGAGTATCTCTCATACATGCATACGCTTCCCCCTAAAAGTTGGATATCTAGCTTTTCCGAACGATCTATCAATATGTATGTCGTATAATGGATCATTGATGAGGTTTTGGCCCTCGTCTCTGTAAGCTCACCATTACACACAAGGGTCACTTAATCATTTGGCTCATTCATCCAGGCATAAGTTCCGACCTCATCAAGGGATAGCTTAGAACCCTTATCGGTTTGTTCTCTATGCCCAGATACCTTGGTTTTCCAACCAACTGACCTAGATCGTCAATCAGAGTCTGGTATAAGCAAACATTGTTCGCTTAATATGGTCTACGAGGGACCACACTCTCACCGAGTTCATGTTTGACTATATTATTTTATTTTACAAGCACACTCATAAGGCCTTTAAAGACAACATAAACCCAACAAAAACCTCTCTCTCTTCTTCTATAGACCAAGTACTTGAAATTTTCAAGAGAGATAAAGTATGAAATGAGATGATTCTATGAAAATAAAGAAAGAAAGTGATTTTTTTTTCCATCCTGCTGCTGATTGTCTACTCAATTTAGAGTTATCATTTTCCAAAAAATGGCAGCATCTTTGAATATTGAAGTGTTCCACGTAATTCTTAATTAAAATTTAATGACATTTTTTCTTTAAAATTTTAAATAACCAGGATCTCGAGTGGCTTTCTCGTGTGATGCAAGGAGCATCAGTTAAAAGGGGGTTGTCCTCTCTCTCTCTTGAAAACAATAAGAAACTTGCCATGCAAACCAAGGTGCTTCTTTCAAACCCCCAAATCCTATATCCTATATGGGTTGTGTAACTGTGTAATGACCTTGGATCTTTTTGTATCCAGAGAAGAAATCAGCAGCCTGAAAAACTCAAAAACTTTAGCAATTCCATGGATTAAAAGCTATTGAATCAAATTCCTCTCATATCAATATCAGCAGCATCACACTGAGACGAGAAACTTCAAATGAGAAAGAGTTCATATCACTCATGCCCACCTTAAACTCCATAAAGTCTGCCCTTGTTAACCTCAAGCTCATTCATTGGATCAGTCTCATTCTTAGAAAAAGTCATTGAGAAATAAACACATATCATGCCTCGAATTCATGCAATTTTTAGAAAGAGAAACGAGTCGGTACTCACAGGGCATTGGGGGAGCTTTTGAGAGAGAGAAGAGAGAGGGTCGATGGATAGGGTTAGCTAGAGATTAAGAACAATATCGTCTTTCATTTTGGTATTAGGTCGTATTTTATGAATTGTATATTTTATTGTAGTCCATATATGATGATATACTTCATTAATAATAATTTTATACTTCTCATTTTGTGTGATGTAAATTTAATGGTTAATAATAGTTCGTATAGAGAAATAACATCTCAAAATTCGTATATCGATGCAAAAAAATGAAAGTTCTTAATGTAGTACCTTAATTTCTTATTGGATTCCTAAAAAGCAAAATTTATAAAGTTTTTTTATATTTTTTTTGGATTTTTTTAAGGCTAAATCCGATCGATTCGGCTGATTTCCGATCTAAACCGATCTAGCACCGATCTGTTTTTTAAACCATTGGTTTGTTCAAATTTTTCTTAAGCATGTACAATGTACTCCCCCTCCAAAAGCAAAATATACACTGGCTTCTATAGGTAAAAAAAACCCTAGTTAGGAATTTGATCTAAAATTTGATTCTAATTTATAAATTAATTAATTTTAAAAATGATTTTGAGTTCTTAAAAACCATCGGATTTGACCTCTATAAGATGGAGTCTATGCATTCGATGTTAGAGACAGATTTATGCGCCATTTTGGAGCCCTTCGATGGCTCGGTTTCAACAGCAGACTAGGATATTCCGAGTCATTCCATTGATCAAAGTCTGTCTATTTTTTTGGCGAACTTGAAGCTGAGGATCAATCCATTGAATCTCATCACATGTTGATATCGTAGGGCTTAGACAGTGCTAATAAATTGTAGGAACCCAAAATAGCAGCATAGGAGACCTTCACATTTATACAATAAAAGTTCACAGGGGTGGTTTTCCTATTGTCATGTGGTTTGCTGGGTCCACTCAAAAGCTTCATAGGTACATTTAGACACCATGTGTGAACAACTAGGCAACCCTTGTATTGCACTCATACTTTGCTCAGCAAAAATAAATTATGTCCCTTTTTTATTTCCAAATATAAAATTATTTTGTAAAATAATCCGTATCAAAATAGATTTATTTTTGTTGAAAAAAATAAATCACATAAAATTGGGGAAAATACGTACATTCCTTCCTTTATAATTCTAGTGGAATTGATCTCTTTTCTTGAATTAGTATTTTATTTTATTTTATAACTTAAAAAAACATATATTTTATTTTCGTTTTAATTCGGTTAGGAAATATAATCATCTTCACATTTGTTTTTTCTCTGTAGTGGTCAAGCTTGCACCCTCAAATTTTATTGAAGTTTTCCTTTTTATGGTCTTGGTGGCAAATTATATATAATTTGGACGTATGCTTCATGTCGAAAATATAATTTCCCTATTTACATGTTGACAGGTAGGAATGGAGCTCTTGATATTTTGTTGTGGCTTTGCGTCCTAAGCATACATGCTAAGCCCCCCAATTTCACGACCAAAATTATTTATTTATTTATTGACAATTTTTGTAACCAGCAAAATTATTCATTTAAGAAAGGGTGTGGTTTCTATAAGGTTGCAACCTCCCAAATTTTATCATAACATGTAATTTTGGAGTAAAAAATTATTAGGATTATCTCAAAATATATTTTCATATCTAATTATAAAATTTTAAACTCCAAAATGGTTAAAATCAAGTAGATCTATAAACCTATGAAAATCTTGAAAATTGACGGTCTAGATGATGTGTTGCAAGGTGCACTATTTATGAGACTTAAAATCTTTTTTTTTTTCATATTTATACATTGCAATGTCAAGACGGTCAATTAGGGAGTTTTTCAACATTAAAATAATATTTTTCGATGGATTTTTTAGGTGCATCTTTAGTTTTAAATTTTAAGGTTGCAACCTTATATGAACTTTTTTCCTTTAAGAAATCTACCCATGTCATGAGACTAACATCAGCTAACATTTTCATGTCAGAAGTAAATAATAAGCCTAGTAAAGATCATGAAAACTCTCTCTCTCTCTC
>NW_006500353.1:417819-469688 GCF_000471905.2 Amborella trichopoda
ACTTACGTGTACACATACCTACGACTATACTAAATTACTACATCGGTAGTGGTTGTAAGTAATTAGTGTACCTACTTGTATACTAAAGTAAAGTAGTCTCTATGTATATATATATATATATATATATATATAAGGTGTGGTTTGTATAAGGTTGAGGCCCTAAACCATCAAATTAGGCACACCTCTAAATAGTCTCTAAAGATGAGCTCTCAGTAGCAAAATTCTTTGGGATTGCCTGGAAATTTATGTCTCTAATTAGATTGTTTAGGGCTTTTGTTAAATTACATCGAAATAACCTCTTTTGTTAAATTTTTCAGGTGCGTCCTAATTAGATTGTTTAGGGCTTCAACCTTATATAAAATTTTCCCACACACGTACGCACGCACACACACAAGGAAATGTTGGTGTAGGCCCACTAACCTACAACTACATATAGAATCTGGGCCGATCTGACGGATACGACCTCATTTCGTATTTGAATTTTTTTTAATTTTCTACAAATTCAAATCATGTGATATTTTAGGTGTCTATTCTGCGCATCAATGCGCACCTAATAAAAATATTAAAAAATAATTTGCAAAATATAAATTGACCAAAATACCCTTACAATAATTTGGGGGTATTTTGGTAAATTTATTTTTCACGAAATATTTTTTTGATATTGTTATTGGATTCTAATATTTTTAAAGAATACACACCCAAGATTTCAAGCGATTTGGATTTATATAAAAAATTAAAATTCAAATATGAAATGCAATTTTGATCATTGGATTTGCTCAGATTCAATCTAGGCCGTTGGGCCATATGTAGCTATAGGTTAGTGGGCCTACGCCAGCATTTCCCATATATATATATATATATGTATGTAGTTTTTCTCTCACTTGTGACTGGGCCCAAATTGACTATATATTTCTTTGTACCACTAGTCTTGATTCCTCAAGTTAAGGTGGCAGATTGGCATCCCGAGTTTTTTTTTTTATATTAGGATGAAAATGGGACTCCTTTTGAAAGAAGCAATTTTACAGTACAAGTCTGCAAAATTTATACATACCTCAGACAGGCTCCCCAACATCCAAGAAAGGGAACATTACTTCTTTCACATGCCAAACACCTTTTGTATGCCTTCCAATTTTTTAATGCTTAGCTTCAATTGATGGAAATACGAATTGTCAAAGAGGCTTTTGTGAATCTTATTTTGCATTCTTGGTCCCTAGGATTCACATTGGAAATGATTTTTTTCTGGTATCCACAGAAGAAAACTGAGATGAAAGTCCTCAATCAGACACAAGCTGGCTTGACTTGCAACTGTAGCATCCGAATGGTACCTAAGTTGGAAATACTATCCTATTACATGCTTAAAACGAACACAGGCTGCATTTTGATGAGAAGCCTTCTTCTTCCTCTTTTTTGGGGTTCTGATTCTGCTACACACATACATATATGTTGCACACGCACACACACACACACACACACACACATATATATATATATATTTCCTGTAGCATATAGTCTACACTTCCGAGTTGCTTTCTTGATTGTATTATGTAATTTTACCATCTCTGCGACTTCTTGATTTGAGGAAGTTACACATTTTTGGTTTTAATGCATTTTCATGGTAACAGTCTATATATTTTCTTAGTATAAAACTACCACTCTTGGTATGATAGAACTTATCCAATACTTTTATATTTTATGATGGAAACTTCCTTAACAAGATAAAAGGTATACATCATCTTCTGGTGAGAGACGTATCAGAATTCATACAATTGCAGTTCCAGTGGTATCAGATCTTGGAGAGATGTATCGGCATGCTGATATTGGGGCTGTTACCTTAGTACTGGGTAGGCTTGGTAAGCGCTATTTCTATGACATAACAACCCTTTAGTGTGTCCTCTCGTTGTTGAGTTTTTAGAGATTGGCCCTAATTATATTTTTCACAAACAAAACATCTGCAGCAATAGAAAAAACGTTGTCCAGTAAGTTGGAAGATGCACGCCAATTTATACAGTTGAGGATTGTTAAAAGCCTTCGAGAATATCGGAACCTTTATGCAGTTCAACATCGAGTGACTGGGAGGATGATATTCCCTGAATCACTAAAACTCTTGCCTCTGTATGGACTGGCATTGTGTAAGTCCATACCTCTTCGTGGAGGACATGCAGATGCATCACTTGACGAACGCTGTGCTGCTGGTTACAATATGATGGTTGTGCATGTTCAAAGGTTATTGAAGCTTCTCTATCCCCACTTGATCCGGCTTGATGAATACCTGATAAAGGTATAACCTTCTATTTCATGCAGTTTTTTAGAAAAAAGAAAATATTTGTTTGGCTAGGTGCGAGCAAGTAGCTCAATTGATGAATGTATGTCCTATGTTTTATTTAGGGACCTCCAAATGCAGATGCTTCTGGGGAAGTATCAAAATTGTTACCTTTGAGTGCTGAGAGCTTAGATCCAAGTGGCTTGTATATTTATGATGATGGATTTCGCTTTGTTATTTGGTTTGGCAAAGTTTTGTCCGCGGATATTGTAAATAAGTTACTTGGACCGGAGATATCTGCCTTTGCGGACCTATCCAAGGTAATTATCATAACTTTCATTTTTGAGAGAAATTTATCTGAACTTTCATTCATTGTGCTCTTTGTAACTCTTGTAGGGTTAGTACTTGGTACCTATTATTTGTTTTGTACATATATATGTATTGTACTATCGCTAGACAAGGTCATGGTTTTCTCCGTCCACAACCATAAACTGTTAGTGTCTTCTCATCTATATATATATATATATATATATATATATATATATATATGAAATAACTCTTGTGTTAATAAGGGTTAAAGGTGTATGATTGCTAGTGAGTCCACTATTGTGTTTGATTCATGCCACCCATGCCTGAATGAGACACATAGTGGGCTATTAAATGGAAAATCTCATTGAAGTTGTGTTTGAGTTCCTTGGGGAAAGCAAAGAGTTGATGATGTTTTTGGAATCTCCTTCAGCCAAAAGAGTGCACTCACAACTTCTATCAGACTTTTCGAGGGCTATGAGCAAATCCTGGGCTTTGATTGTGGTTGCATCTGAGACACCAATGCGGCTTGAAAATGTTAATAGTGTGGCCCTTGTGTAGCTTTCAAAAACACCCCCAATACCACCCATGTGCCGGGGTTGCCCAAAGAGCATCCGTCAGGTGATCTTTGTGATGCCTTTTGTATATTCGTAGAGTCAGGGCCCTGAATGGCTGGAGACATACCTGTGAGCAGGGCTCATCCCCAATGGTCCCGTATACGCTATTTCCAGGCAACAATGGAAGGTGGACTTTATGACCTTATTACTTGCGTAGGCTGGAAAAGGATGGAAAGGACCAAAGGTTCTTATGTTTTTTAACATGGAAAGGAAGTCACCTATAGCCAAGGGAAGGATGGTCTTTTGATCTTAAATATTTGGCATAAGTAAGAGTGGCCTTGGTACGCCCTCAAGGTGCCTTCGCTGTAAACAAGATACGTGCAAGCCCTTGGTGAAAGTCCAGGTGACCAGGACTTGAGATCCATAAAAAGCACACCCACTTTCCTTGAATAAAATCTAGTTTTCATTTGGTTTGGTTTCACAAGTAATTGTGAAAAGTTCGGACCAGCAACCACCTTAGATAGAGATTCTTGTGAGAAGTATGTGTCACCAAAGTAGCAATCCTGTGGAAGAAGTGAAGCGCTCCCATAGAAGTAGCACTTATGTAGGGGGAGGGAAGTGCTCCCTCAGAAGTAGCACTCCTGTGGAATAAGTGAAGTGCTCTCACTAAATGATGCAGGACAACATTATTTACTAACCCCCTTTTGAAAACTACTAACGGTTTCAAAAAAGTGCTAACTCACTACTGACAATTAATGTTAAAAAAAGAAGAAAGTTTTAATTTTTATTATTTTCAAAGGTTGTATATTTTAATTGTAGTTTTAGGGTTTATTTTTAGAGCTTTTAGGTTTATTACGGATTCTATTTATTTATTTATTTATTCATAGGGGTAAGTTTTTAACATTTTTTAAGAGCGTTTTGGACTTTTATGTTTAGTTAGAATATGGGTTTCTTCCTTGTATAGACAAGTAATGCCATTTGAACATTAAACATAACATAAATAGAGGTGTGTGCCTCGTTAGGAAAATTTTAGGCTTTTGATTCCACATGACTTTACTTTCCAGAAAAGAAAGAGTTCAAGCTTTAAGCTTTTGAACCCTAGCTTGAGGGAGGAGTAAACTTTAGGGTTCCTCCAAGTTTTTTGCATGTGTTTGGCTTGAAAATCGTGTTGCTTTTATTGTTCTTCAAATTTCATCGGAATCAATTTAGTATTAGAGCTCAGGGTTTCTTCACCAACAAGGCTAGAACGCTACAACCAAGTCCAGGGTTTATTGATTTTGGGAAGCCTAGATCTTGCTGATTTCAGTGAGTGTTTATTGGTTCTCTGCCTAGTTTGGCAACAAGAAGGCTCTGTGAAGGGGGGATTTTCGTAGATCCACTTCGTGATCCTAGGGATGAAGAAACTGAGAAACTCAAAGGCAAGTGCAATAGTCGATGCAACAGTTTGTGAGCATCATTCGTGGGTAAGACGGCGATCTCTCTACAAACGAAGATGTCGAGTACAAACTCTTTTTACCTTCGTGCTCCGCATTAAGAATCAGTTAAAGAGGAAAGTAATATAAGACCTAGACATGGGGAACTTCACTCTAGGGTTTTCGATTTGGACGACATTCTTGATTTGATGCAAGTTTTAGATTGGGATTTGCCACTAATCTTTGATACATATTTATATGATGAACAAGATCTTTAAGGAGATATGATCTACAATGATGAACAAGATTTTATGGTTGAACCGATCTTTGACGAAGAAAAAGATGGACTCCAAGAAGAATCAATAGCTAAAGTTGTTGGTTCAGTCATTGAATCTAGCGCTCATGTTGAAGATGCAACGCTAGTATATTCTAGGACTGAGTCTAGGCAATTTCAGCAGGGTTTATATAGTTCAACTAATGCAATTTCAACAAATGTATGTGTGTAAACAATGTTTATTGATATAAGAGTGCCCTTTTCCTTGAGGGTTTCTTAAAATTGTTTATGAATATATCAATTGCTTTCAAAGCCTTCGCTTCATTACATAAACGTTGTATCTTGATTGGGCCAATAAACCACAAGTCCAAGGATTCGAAGCATAATGTTCAGGGAAGAAGATTGTGGAACTAATGCGAAATTCATCTTGGCCTACTTCAAAACTCAAGGACGATTCTTCTCTAGCTAGTAGAGAATGATGTAGGATACTTAATTTTTAAATTTTATTGTTTAAAATAATGTATATTTTAATTTTAATTTTAGAGTTTATTTTTAGGGTTTTTAAGTTTTTAGAGATTCTCGAGTTATTTATTTATTTACCATTCACTTGTTACTATTCAGGGTATTGTTCATGGATTACTGTTCATAGGGGCATTTTTGAAAATTTTGATATTATTTAAAAAATACTTACTATGTTTCAATTAGGGTATCGGTGTCAATTTCTTGTATGGAAAATTAATATCCTTTGAACTATTTAAGAGGTGCTTGGAACCCTTAACTAGGGAAACCAAAGCTTAGGCTTGGAACCCTAGCTTGGGTGAGGAAGAAACCCCAGGGATTCTCTTAGTTATTGTTAGTGTTTGGCTTGTTTTCTTGCTTATTTTATTGTTCTAATTAATTTCCCATATCAATTTTTCTTAGTCCAAATTGATGTAGGGGAAATTTGAAGAACAGTAAAACAACAAGATTTTAGAGCCAAACACATGCAAAAATTTGGAGAAACCCTAAAATTTACTCCTCACCCAAACTAGGGTTAAAAAGCTTGGAGCTTTCACTCTTTCTTTGTTGAAAACAAAGTCACATGGAATGAGCCACAAGGCTCCACACACTTCTATTATGTTCTTTTTAATGTTCAAAGGACTTTAATTGTCTAGACAAGTAAGAAATTAACACCCATGTCCTAACTTAAACATGCCTATAATACTTTTAAACGATATTAAAAAATTCAGAAATACCCCTATAGACAAATTACTCATGAGCAATTCGTGTGAATAGGACCTACAAGCAATATCCATGAATATTTAACTAGTAGTAGTAAATAAATAAAAATATAAAAAAAGCCGACAATACTTAGAAAACTTAAAAACCCTAGAAATAGCCTAAACTATAGTTAAAATATACATAATTTTAAATTGAATAAAAATTATAAATGGGAATAATTTTGTTCTGCAACATTCTCCCCTGTTTGGATAAACATGTCTTCAAGTTTTGAAGTAGGCTATGATGAATTTCGCATTAGTTCCACAATCTTCTTCAACCTGAACAATATGCTTCGAATCCTTGGACTTGTTTATTAGCATAATCAAAATACAACGATTATGCATTAAGGGTAGGGCCTTGAAATCAATTGATATATTCATAAATATTTTTGAGAAAACCTCGAGGAAAGGGTTCCTCTTATATGTCGATAGTCTGTTTAGCCACTTAAACTTTACTGAAATTGCATTAGTTCAGCCATATAACCGTGTTGAAATTGTCTAGGCTCAGCCTTAGAAAATACCACGACCGCATCTTCAAAATGAGCGTTGGATTCGATGACTGAACCAACAACTTCACCTAGTCATTCTCCTTGGACTCCTTCATCTTTTTCTTAAAGATCGGTTCAACCATGAAATCTCATAGTATCATCGCAAACTGGATCTTCTACAAGATCTTGTTCTTCATGAAGTATGTATCGAAGATTAGTGGTAGATTCCAATCTACATCATGCTGATTGCTAACAAGAAAAGAGCTCTGTGATAGCTTGTTGGTTCCATGTTCAAAACATCTCAAGTTCAAGGCGTGGATGGTTGAAAACCCTAGACGGATTTTGAAAACCCATGTTCAAAATAAATAAATCTACATCTTGCTGATTTTTGATACCACTTATGTCAAAATCAAGAATGTCCTCCTTCAAATTGAAAACCCTAGACGGATGTTCCCCAGGTCTAGGTCTTCTATCACTTTCCTCTTCAATCGACTCTTCATGCGGAGAATGGAAGTGAAAAGGATTGTGTTTAACATCTATTTGGGCGGAAAGATCATTGTCTTGCCCATGATGATTCTCATAAACTGCTGTCAGTGTTTCAAAAAGCGTTAGGCAGGTCCTAAGCGGCCTGGGAGGTCCAGGTGGCTTGGGAGGTCCAGGCGCCCAGCGCCTAGGTGGGTGCCCAGAACCTTGGCGGCTCAGTTGAATCCAAAAAGGATGCCCATTTGAATAAAAAAAAGGATATATAGTATAAAAACTAAAAATTAGGTATTTAGGGAATTTACTTTTTGAGTTTGATTGCTCAATCTTCAAACTTCCACCTCTCAAAATCTTCTAAAGAACCCCCCAATAGATTTATAAAACATCAAAAATTAAATCTAATATCAATGGGTGATGTTTTGATCAAATTTTGTCAAACTTTGAAAAACCTTTCTATCTTAAAGAAATCACAAAAAACTAGTTTTTTGGAGGCTCTCTCTCAAAAATAGGCTCCAATAAGTTTTAAGTTTCAAATGAACTTAAAACCATTCTTCTAACCCTTTATATTTTTTTAAAAAATCAATGCAAAAAAAAAAGAAATTCCACCTCTGGGCAGCCGTCCAGGGCTGGGCGTTGGGTGCCCGCATAGGCGGGTTCCGTACTGATTATGCGGGTCTGCCCAAGGATTGCTGCCCAAATTGGTCGCTTAGGCTTGCGCCCCACCTAGATCGGTCTGCTTTTTGAATCACTGTCTGCTGTATCAATTGCTAATTTCCCTTTAAGATCTTCAATTTCTTTATCTCAGGGATCACGAAGTGGGTCCATAAAGCCCCCTTCTACAGGTCATTTTTATTGCCATTGGTTCGCTGAAATCATAAACCCTAAGCAGAGAATCAACAAAAACCTCCTTGAAATCAGCAAGGTTTAGGTTGAATGTAGCAAAATTTGGCCCAAAATCAGCAAACCCTGGACTTGGTTGTAGTTTCTTGGCCTTGTTGAAGAAACTTGAGCTCTGATACCAAATTGGGATATTGATAGAGAACACTAAAATTAGCAAGAAAACAAGCCAAACACTAGTAGAAGCCTCCTCACTCAAGCTAGGGTTCAAAAACTTGGAGCTTTTACTCTTTCTTTTCTTAAAACTGGGTCACGTTGAATGTGCCATAGGGCCCCATGCACCTCTAGTTATATTCTATTTACATTCCAAGGATGTTAATTGTCTATACAAGTAAGAAATTGACACTCATGTCCTAACTCAAACATAAAAGTTCAAAATACCTTAAAACAATATAAAAATTGCACAAATGCCCCTATGAATAGTTATCCATGAACAATATCTGTGAATAGTATCTATGAGATGTAATTAATGAATAGTAAATAAAGATATAAAAAGGACTCTAGGGTCCCTACAAAATCTTAAAAACCGTAAAAATCAACGCTAAAATTAAATTTAACTATACATCCTTTGAAATTGAATAAAACTAAAAATCCAAATTGATGTAGGAAATCGATAGAGAACAATAATATCAAGAAAATTGATGGAAAAATAGTAATAT
The DNA here is from genome assembly GCF_000471905.2 of Amborella trichopoda. The sequence goes on from NW_006500353.1 coordinate 426,412, forward strand.
CAACAAGAAAACAAGCCAAACACAAACAATAATTAGGGGAAACCCTAGGGTTTCTTCCTTATACCCAATGTTCAAGAAGGCAGAGGGTGAGTGCAATGATACTTGGGCTGCCAACTCGAAGGGGGGGGGGGGAGGGGGGGCTCTAGACCCTTGTGAACTACAAATCAAACTTAAACATACATGACTTTGAACTGTGAATAAAATAGCTAAAAGTAACATTAAAACAATGCAAATTACTAGCCATAAATAGGAAATGTTAATTTTCTATCATACTTTTCTCAAATCTCGTGATATCCATTACATCTTGCAACAAACAACACAAAGAAAAAAGTCAACTTACAATTCTAGAGGCATAATCTAGGAAAAGTAGTCTTTTAGATAACAAATATCATCACCATTATCCGTGCCTTATCCCAACTATTTGGGTCGGCTATAGGTTCAAGATTCATAAAAAGATGCGGCAAAGTTTTATGCTGGTTGTCGTACCTAACACCACCCTCCTCCTATTTGGGACCGGCATGACTGGGTTGGGAGAGGCCATGGCAAAGTTTCTAGATAACCAATATGATGAATTCAAATAGGAGATTGAGTTTCATCATCACTAGCAACATATTGTCCATGTCCACGGACCACGGCCAACATGAAATGCACGTGAATCTGATGATGATGCCAAGTAAGTCATCCTCCTCCTCATAATGACCTTTTTCCGCTGTCTTCTCTCAGTCTGCTTCATCCTCCTCTTTGTCTTCTCCTTCTCCTTCTCCCTCTCCTTCCCCTTTCCCTTCTCCTTTGCCATCGCCTTCCCCTTACTCCAAGTTTGAGATCTAGTAATTCGTATGGGGCTCAATGCTATACCAGTCGCCACATGTACTTGGGTCCATGTCAAGCTCTCCATCCTCCTCAACCAACCATTCGCTTGTTTCATCCAAATCTTTGACAACTATGGGTATTCTATGGTGCTCCTTCAGCTTCTGATTATACTGAATGGAAACAAGGTCGTTTAGTCTCTCTTTCTCAAGTTTATTTATCTTCTTGGTATGTTTCTATTTCATAGTCCATTGAATTGTAAATATGCCCATTTCCATTTCTTTTTCACTATCCACAAGGAGCAGTACTTTTTACAAGTGGCTCAAAAAGATCGATGCAATACTCAACCCACTTCAAAACTGGGGTCTTGTAACAATGTCATTCATCATTTTCTCCTTTGCCTCTTTAGACCGCTTGCTTTCCTTCCAATTTGAGGAGACAAATATGGTTCCAAGCTTGTCTTTTTGGTTGGTAAGAGAATCCAAAGATAAGTATGAAGTTGCAAACCTTGTGATCCCTGGCCTCACCAAGTCAAGCCCCTTTTGTATACTTCCTCATCATGACTTAAACATTGGCTGTAAATGAAAATTGTTACAACTTTTGCTTTATCTATTATTCCCTTAACCACTGTCCTCTTGCCAATTGCCTCAAGCATCTGATCAATGCAAGGTGCCATGCAAGGCGTCCAGCGTCCAGAAACTGTGCAGCCCCCATATCTCCAACAATCTAGCAGCTGCCATATCGGCCTTAGCCACATCAGCAACAACTTGCATGACATGTGCCTCCCCCACCTCCTCAGTAGACTTTCCATTACTCCAAATATGAAACCGCATCACGAATCTTATCAGATGCATCATTGGACATCAAAAAAAAATGTTTCCGTAGGACAATTAACCAGTAAATTCATAATACTCTGTCCTCTTATCGTTCCAAGTATATGTTAGAATGGTCACCCCACATATGCCCCATGCATCCTTGTGGGTCTTCAGGTACTAATTTCTGAGCTCCTCCTCTTTTTTCAATAAAGGAACCTTGACCTCATAAGTATATCATGGTCCTCTACGAGGTCGATCTTTTGGTATAAGCCTCGGACATGATCGACAAGTGGAGCAAGAGATATTGTAGAGAGAAATCCGCAAAAGTTCAAACTTATGCAAAAAACAGTTTACGTGACCTCTTCGCGCTTCGATGGCCATAACTCGACATCCGGTTGTCAGATCAATCTCAAAATTGGTGCATTACGATTGTGACTCAATTATTATGCCCTACAAGGCACTAAATGCACAAAGGACCCGTGTATTGCGCAACATGCACCACACATTGCACCCGCACGCTTTAAAAGCGAACTACGCTCTGCGTGATGTGTACCATGCACTATAGAGATGAGGCAGACGCGAATCACGCACCCACAACGTTCAGCCGCGCATGACGCATTGTGCCTACATCTGCTCACTGTGGGGTGGCTGTGATCACTACCTAACGCGTGTTTTTATGCAACTCAATGTCCACTATTCATGTGCTGTAGGGGCCCTATATCCTAAGCCAAACTGCCCCACTGCCTCCAATAGAGCTTGGAAGTTCTTCAAACTGGCAGTATTAAAAACCAGACATGCTTGATACTTCCATCGTGCTACATACTGATTAACCTGATCCCTATCCTGCTTCTTCAAATGATTCTCTAGACTAGTCTGAGCCTGCACCCTTTCTCGAACTACCACCTTGAGATCGGCAAGGGGAAGAATGTATCAATAGGCCCCTGTCTTCGAGGCCTATTTTACCTAAATGTGCTTGTTTCCATAGATATTTATAGATCTCGTCATGTCTTCATATTGTTTCCTTGTCTCTTCTCTGTTCTTTTAAAAGTCCAACATCTCTTTTCGAACATCTTCAGGGATTTGAGTACATGGTGCTACATCCCTTCTAATGCCGGCCAAATTCTATCTTCAATCGATTAATGCTAGCATTGTACTCCTTTTTACAGAATTTGCAAGCTACCATATTCTTGTGATTAGGATTGGGACAAAACCCATATTTCCAACCTGGATCAGCTTGTCTATTTGAACTCGAGGAAGGCATTGTCACCTACAACCCCAAGTTATAACCTAATCTTGAAATTACACAAAACCACCAAAGTCAAACTTTATCAAGGCATGTATGTTGGGAAGACTGGCCTTTATCATGGCAATGTGGCCAATGAATGAGAAATCTACTTTTTCAAGCTGCTAGCTTGCACTGAGATCTATCAACGACTGGATCCCATAAGGTCCTTTTAGGTGTACATAAGCACAATGGGAGGCCAAGGTATTTGCTAGGTAGTGTATCTGTGTCACACCCTACTCTTCAAGCTTACAGCTGAACCTTGGCCTGAGGGATGGCTATCCCAACGAGTTTGGCTTTGACATATTGACCTTTAGTCTGGAAGTGAGTTTGAAACACCTGATGAGCAACCTCAGGTGGTGGACCTGCTGTGGTTTGGATGGGAAATTGGTGTGCCACTTTGTGAGGTGGAGAAGCCATTGAGCAGACCTTGGCTGTATTATCTGGAGATGGAAGCACTGAACATTTCCACAATAATCAAAAGAGGAAAGAGGATGGGGTCTCTTTGGAGGAGGCCCCTTGATGGAAGGAAGAAGTCATGAGGACTTCTGCTAACCAAGATGGACAAGAAACAGAGGAAACACATCCTGAAATCCAGGCATGCAATATTCTGCCGAAAGTCCGAAACCTATCAGTGCCATAGCCTGATCTAGAACCTGTCACTTTACATGATTATAGGCCTTTTCAGAATCCAGTTTGAGGATTAGGCCAGAAAATGAGGTGTCTGGCATGGATCAAAGAATCTGTATTTCTTGGACAAAAGCAGCTTGCAGTGGGGATATGACTTGGCTAGGCACATTGCTCAGGCAGGAGGCTAGCAATTTGGCTAATACATAGCCTTCACAAAAGTCTATCACTCAATCATCCTCTCTAATGTCTGCTTGACATTTTCTAGAATTGTGATTTTCTTCATTTAACAAATGTCCTAGTTGCGGAGTGTGTCATGCATTTGTGTGGTTCTTTTCCAAGATGTCTTTACGTGGGATATCTTTTACGTAGTGATGTTTATTTTGATGGAGAGCATGCGAAAGGTTTACTTTTCTACTGATCTGCACGATTGTGACAGAAATTCTAGATTAAATGGGCCTGGGCGCCTAGTTTTTGGGGTAAGTAATGGATGGAGTGAGGATTTGAGTGTTGACTATGCTGGAGCTTTGTGGCAATTTTCTAAGTTATTAATTATATATATTGGCTTTGACACAGTTCGATTCTCCGATAAGAAGCAGCAACTTTGACAAATGCCCTGTCATCTGCATATTTGATGCAAATCTTTTCATTCATTGATGGGTGTGTTGGTCTATCCACTCAAAACCACCTAAGGGGCTAAATTGACATGCTCTACCATGTGGGGAGCTCAACCTTACAAGATTGGTTCATCTTGTCGCACGTTTGAGAGGATTCATTCGATCATTCCTAAGGCTTCATTCGGGGGTTTGCTGAAAAAGTATTAGTAGGACATAAGTCATAATCAGGAGTTGGTGCAGGCTATGTGGCTGTTTCTATTTGACATAATGTTGATGGAGTGGCCAGCAGATTTATTGAAGATTTCGTGGGCGATCTATGATGGGGTTGGCCTGGACTGTTCTGCTCCCCTAGGGAACTCAATAATGTCTCGAGGACAAAGGACGTGGAGAAATAGATTCTGGGATATCTCAACATAGATTGGATCAGTAAGGAGTTGAATAGTTTGGGTAGGAAGGGCAAGTGCTTGAGGTGGATAAAGGACTTGTTCAAATTGGAATGTCAACAATAATGCCGGATGGCAATGCCCACTTCTTCAGAAGGTGCAGAAGTTCACACTTGAAATGAATCTCAATCTCTCAAGTTCTATACTGGAGTTCTTCAGAATATGCATGTAAGGTCAGGTGGGTGTATCTAGACTTTGTTACTTTTGAGAGCAGTCTTGGTAGGGATGGGCCTTTACTGATGATGAAGACGGTGGTGGTTGCTAGATTAATAGAATATTTTGTTCATCTCTATGATATGAACTCGAGAAATGGCATTCTCTTTATTATTATTGTTTGCATTTTCTTGTGCTTGATTAATTACGACATTTAACTACCTGTCAAAGCGGTTTTATTTTGTAAAACTGATGTGTTTGATGGTATTCTTGTCTTGAAATGCAGGTCAAGATTAGGGAACAGAATAATGAAGTGTCGAGAAAACTTATGAGAGTATTGGAAAGGATGAGGAAGGGCGACCCATCCTTTTATCAGCATGGCCTTCTAGTTAGACAAGGGGAGCAACCAAGAGAAGGCTCGTTGCTACTACTTAATCTCATTGAAGATCAGATAGGGGGGACAAGTGGCTACCTGGATTGGATGGTGCAGATGCACCGCCAAGTCCATCAAAATGTTTAGAGGTTTTTGTTTTTTAAATCCCATCCATTCTGTTTGCCTTTTATCAGTCCGATTTTCACTCCAGTTTTGTTCATGACACATATTGGTTGCTTGCCCCAGAAAAAGGAGGAGAAAATGATTCCCATAATGAACATTACCCGAATATCCAAATCTTCAGGTGTCTTGGTGCTCTTGGGTTTTGTTTTAATTTTATTTTTGTATTTTTGTTCTCCTTTTGCTCAAGTTAGAGTTAATGAGTTCATTGGATTGTCTTTTGCCTTTTGATGTGCCTCGATTTTTTTTTCTATAAATTATGAGAAAAGTGATGAATAAGATGAGTTGTATAACTCTGTTAATAAGGGTGCACATGAGCTTTTCTTTCCTCACTGAATGAGGGATATGGTTGCTGTCGTCTTCGTTATTACTCACATGGGCATTTGCTGCTAGCTTTGACTATAAGCCATTCTAGGAATTTACCCATTCAACCCCTGATATATGCTTTGTAATATAGGAAAATATAGGAATTCTAGGAGTCATTATCTTGAAGAGTTGGAAATGCCTGTGCAAAATGAGGGTTTTGGAGAAATGCAATGAATATTGCGTCAAGTATCATGAATTCTTAAATTCTCATTGATTTGGCTGTAAAACCAGGGGGATTTGTCCTCAAAAGTGAAGCAGGTTCTGCTTAGCCCCACTTCATGCTGCTTCATCTGAAATCTTCAGCCAAAAACAAAGACCTTCCTTTATATATAAAATTTTCATTTTTATTTTTTGTCATTTTTTGAGAGAAACCAGAGGACTTCACCAAAGGCAAAGAGGTTACAAAGCAAATTTGGCATTGTGTGTTGTCCATTTCGCCACTATTTTGAAACAGTAGAGCTCCTATTTGGTGGGAGGAGTTCCCATTGGCGAGGGTGCATTTGGTTCGCAGGAAATCTCTCTTGGAGACTGATTTTTGAGAAATCAGCTCCTTTCTTTGAAATGCTGCTAATTTGTATGACGGAATGAATATCTGCATTTTGGTACTCCTTTCTTTGAAATGCTGCTAATTTGTCTGACGGAATGAATATTTCTACATTTTGGTACTGCTTTCTTACGAAACAAACATATGAAGACAGCTTGATCAAAGGAAATCTCTCGCGGAGAGAGATATTCCATGATCCAAACGAGCCCTAAAAAAATGAGCAGTGGCAACTGGACATGACTGACTTCAAATGAGGTCCATTTTTCTTTAGAAATTCGGTACAAATCGTTTAAATTTACAACCTAAACGGTGTCAAGATATGGATAAACCTATAGATATTTTCTTCTGGGACTTTGGAAGAATGGGGGAGATTTTCGAATGAGGAAGGGATCCAATTGCTTTGAAAGAGAATAATTAAATTTCAATTGAAATGAAATCTTCAGAAGGAATTAATGAAGGGTGAGGTTTGTACGAGGTGCCTTACTTGTATTGTAGAAATAAGGGGTAACCTCTAAATTTGGTCTAGAGAAGTAGTTGTAATGCTGGAAACTGATTGCTTGAAAATCTATTTTTATTTCTAGTTATGAAATTTGAAATTCTAAAAATGGTATAGATCAAGAGGATCTTAAACACTTTTAAATCTTGAAAATTGATGGTTCAGATAATTTGTTACAAGATGTATTATTTAAGTGGGATTTAAAATTCTACCATCAGGACACACTCCTCTCTATAGGATTTCTTGGTGCACCTTACATCAAGGTTGAAATGTTATATAACTTTTTCCATTAATGGAAGGACGTCAATTCAAATTTTGGCCCTTCAAATTGAGAGAGATCTAAGAATTCTCACTATTTTTAGATTCATGACCAAATCGATATAGCGGGATTTTTCATTCACATTTTTCACCAATAACACTTTCGAAGCTCTCTAATCCCCATATTTGGAGTATCCTACTTTCCTGCAATTCATTGGCTTTAATAAGTAACAAGCAATCGATATTCCATGATCAAAGGTGTAGTACTGCTTGTAATAGCATCCTATATATTCCAAATATGGTTGAAAGAAAGAAAATCTCTATTCGATTAGGTTTCTTTCTGTTGGGCCTATGAAATAATCTGTTTTTGTTTATTATTATCAATGAGTTGATTGTTTTGCTCGTGGTTATTCAATTTTAGAACTAGTAATTGATCAAATGGAAAGAAAATCCCCAAATTCGGGCGTTGAAAATTGTTTGCGATAATTATCACAATGAGTTTTTTTTTTTTTTTTCTGAAAGACGCGAAAAAGGCAGTGCTAGTAATTCTAGATGAAGGAAAGGTTTTTTTTTTTGGGTTCCAACGGTGAAACACGGGAAAATGGGGCTATTGTTGGGTGGGTCAGCCAGCTCATCTGTAGATGTGCGGGCCCCTTAAAAATCTTTTTTAAAGATGGATTTTGGATCTAAAATTTTGAGATTTGTTAATTTTGAGATTTGTTAATCTCAACCATTGTGGTTATTATACATATGGATTTTTTTTGAAAAATAAAATTTATATATATTTTTAATATGCTTTTCCATCCTCGTATAGTGAAAGCACCAAGTTTTTGACGTCCATATTTATACAATGGATGTATGATGCATGAGGTGATGACACTGACCGTGTTCTTTTCACAAATCAATCAATTCCTAGGTTTGGCAATTTCGATCGGATTGAGCCGGTTCAGACTAATTTGAAACTGTCGGGGACTGATTTAGAGTTGGATTTTGTGATTTTTGTTTGATTCGAGGATTTTCTGTCCCTAAATCTAACAACTTTTGCTATTTGTACCTTTTCCATGAAAAATTTGGAAAATGGTGAACTAGATGAAAATCACCGTATCAGGTGAAAGCAATGTTGTGAAATTTGTTTCGCTTCGGCTGAAGTCTTTGGATCGTCGTCCTAAACCGATGCGAAGCGAAGCTCTAGTGCCTCCGCTTCAGCATGCTTTGGGCCCCTTTGGTCAACTTCCATCTGATTTGGCTTCTTCTACAGAAGCTTCAACCTCTTTGGCCCGAAGCACAAAATTGTTTTAAAAAGGGGATTCTGTGCTTTGGCTTGCGTCGGTGTGCTTTGGCCAGCGTCCGTGTGATTCGGCCTCTTTAGTTGAAGCTTCGGCCCCTTCGGCCGAAGCATAGAATTGTTTTTTTTTTTATTGATTTTATTTTTATTTTTATTATTTTTATATATTTATATAATGTTCTTAAAATTTCTAAATCTTCTTCCGAATTGACCAAAGCTCTGAAAAGCTTTATTTTCCAAATCGAAGAGAACTCCAAAGCGAATATCACAACATTGGGTGAATTTGTTACTCTTTCAAATTCTTTGGCAGGAAGAATTTATGAACCCAAAATTATATTCTTTGCATGATTCATAATTAGGAATTAGATTTGAGATCTGGAGATAAAAGTAGGGAAATTTATATTCAGCCTTTTACACTTTTGATACCATTCCAATATTGTGAGTTTTTTTATGGTATTTTGAAATTAAATCAAACAACATGGATTCAATGATAAATAGTTCATCTCATTTCGGTATTTTGATAAGTTTAAGGGAAGTGCACGTACAAAATAAAATCACATTTCAAAACCCGCATGCACGAGATCTCTGCATGCCCCTTTTGAAAATTGAGACTCGAAAAATTACCTTCACGCAAAAATCTGTATGATATCTATTTCAGCTCGTGAGTTTGAAATTTGAACCCAGTGCATATTTAGCATATAATAAAGAGATATGTAGATAATGTGTTACAAAAAGAAAAAAATAAAGGCGTATAAGGGCCTCAAATATATACTACAAAAGCACTTAAAAAAATCCACTAGAATTTAACTGTGCTTCTTTGTTTTGGGATTGTATTCAATGAGATTATTTACCTTTGATATAGAAAGGTCACGATTACTTACAACCATCTGATGTGAAATCTGATAGCTTGGATGTGTCACAAAGTTCGTGAAAATTTCTTTTGAACTTTGAGTTTGATAAATGAAATAAATGTGGCCACCCAATTTCACATCCAAAGGTCAAGATTAATTGTGAGCACCTTGTACCAAAAATAAATGATCTCATTATATACTTTTTCTTTTTTCTTTTCTTTTTTTCCTTTATATTTTAGCTTATCTAGTGCTTAATTTGGTCTCCCTAGCTTGTTCACCCACCCGCCACACACACACACATACACAACGGAAGCAAACCTCTCTTTTAAATCTTTATTTTTAAATTTTTTTGAGATGCACTGATTTGGACCAGTCGAAACCGACAACCTGATACAGATCTATGGGGTGGACAATCTACCTTACCAATCTATGTTTTCAAACAATAGTATGAATATTTTTAAAATTCAAATTCTAAAAGCAGTGCATTATGTAACACATTATTTAGGCCATCTATTTTCAAATTTTAATTGATTAATATTTTTAGGAAAATTTTATATACGATGTCAACCTTATACCATATGAGTAAGGTGCACCTAAAAAACCCACTAGAGAGGTTGTTCTTATGCTAGAAAACCCTCAAATCGACCATATCGACTTCAAGATTCATCGACATGAAAAAAAAGAATTTCTAATCCTAAAAATAATTCATCTGTCTAACATAATATATGGACTATCCATTTTCAAGATTTTCAAGTGTGTATAGATATGACTGATCATCACTATTTATGGAATTCTAAATTTTATAATTGGGGGCAATAATAGATTGTCATATTATCGTAAGGCTTTGCGGCACTGAAATTGTATTTTCGTTATAATTTTGAGGTGCACCTTAGTTCAATAGTATAAGGTTGACACCTTATACAATCCTCACCCATATTTTTATAAATGTGTTGTATATGCTAGACAAATACCCATAAGAGATGAACTATTTGACAATTTTCAAGTGACGTAACCAAGACAGTGGAGATGGCTTGATGCTGCGCTCTGCGTCCTCGACGTGATATGACCCAACCACTACAACAGATGAATGCTTGCCTCCCTCCCTCACATGATTCGCTTTGGGTGATGGTGGGGTGGCAGCCGTGTTGCGACATGTCCGGATCGAGCAAGGCAGTGGTTGACGGTCGTGACTTGATGTCACCCGACATGATTCGCTCTGGGTGATAGTGGTGGAGATAGCTTGATGCTAAATTGTTGCGTCCTCGACATGATAGGACCTAAGTTCTGCAGTGGAGAAAACTTAGCCACATGATGAATTATCTTCGGAAAAATTAGGTAAATATCTATTTTATTTTTCGTTATTGCGAAACTACCTAAAACTTTTTGTTCTTACTTATATATCCGTTTTCGAACTTCATAACAATTTTTTTTTTTTTAAAAAAAATGAATATAACCATTTTCAGTTTTTCAAAAAATAAAAAATTTAAAAATTTTCAATTTTTGAAAAACCGAAATTTTAATAATTTTGATTTTTGAAAAACCGAAACTTTTCCCTCTAAATGTGCACTCAATTTCGTCCTTCTCTAAAATTGGTCCAAATCTTTAATTCCTTATATATAATATGATATATAATATTGTTACTACTATTACTCAAATTGTGTATTAGTGAAAAGCATACAGGCATTTTTGGTATCAAGTTTTGCCTATTCCACAAAAATAATTGAAACGACATAAGGAAAGAAAGATTTGTCTAGGAGTCCCATCATCTTTCCAAAAAAAAATTCATTTTCCCAATTGAGCTTTTGATGTGATCAGTTGCATCAATGGCGAGAGGCTTTAAAGATTGATGCAAGGTTTTAAAGATTTGATGCTTCCATTAGGTTGCAGGCCCAATGAAATTGAGAGATTTTCATAACTTTGAAGCTCTAAGCATCATCCAACAAAGTTTTTCTACAAAGGGGCACTACAGCCCGCAATGGTGAGGAGCCTGCAGACAAGAGGAGGGGCAACAACTAGAAAACAAAGGACAAGCAACCAATTTTAAGATTTTCCCCAAATAAAAAACTTTTTCCCAAATAAAAAACACAATCAATTTTAAGATTTTCCCCAAATAAAAAACAGAGATTTTCCCCACATAAAAACCAAAGGGCAAGCAACCAATTTTAAGATTTTCCCCAAATAAAAAACAAAAACAAAGATCTTCCCCAAATAAAAAACAAAGGGCAAGCAACCAATTTTAAGATTTTCCCCAAATAAATTCTTTAAAAAATAGATTGACTCGAAGCATTAACATGAATGTGTAGAGGTATGCACTATAACCAAAAAACCAATTCATGCTCAAGTTTAAATATTTGAGCATACATAATATTGATAAACAATCAGTACAACATACATAATATTGATAAACAATCAGTACATAGGCTGAAGCCAACTTGGACGAGTCCCCAAATAGTGAAATTCAGTTTTTCAAAAACCAAAATTTCGGTTTTTAAAAAGCTAAAGATAGATATATTCACCTTTTTTTTTTTTAAAAAAAATTGTTATAAAGTTAAAAAATTGGACATTTGAGTAATAATGGAAACTTCTAGATATTTTTGTAATAATAGAAAATAAAACAGCTATTTATGTAATTTTCCCATTATCTTTTTAATAGATGTTTTAAATTAGAATACGGAGATTTGGATAAACAGTTAATCTCCTCTGAGTTGATAAATTCTAATTTGATTGTTTAAAGACTAGGCTCTATACAAACCACACCTTTTATATAATTACGCGCAAAAATAAATTACCACAATCACATTGAGCCTTTTAAACCTGCAACAAAGGTAAACAACACCTGTTGAGCCTTCTAAACCGGCAACAAATGCAACACTCGTTGCAAAAGGGAAAAATTTGTTTAGAGCGTAAATGATCAAATTTAAACCTACCTCAAGACTTTCACTGAGATTGTTTTGAATGCTTAAATATTATCAAATTGATCATCTCAACATCAAGATACATGGACATGAGAAAAATAAAGGATTTCAAGGTTTGGAAATGATGCATCTTGTAATGCATATTTGAATTGTTATTTTTCAAAATTTTCAAGTTCTCATAGATCTGCTCTATCTATACTATTTTTAACGCTTTAAATTTTGGACACAGTTTTTATGCGGCCAGCTTGCAAAATGTAGAAATGCGGGCCTGACAATAAATATATTTTTTAAATACAATTTGATCGTAAATTTTAGAGAATATATAATCTGTCATATGGAGATCATGGATATGAAAAAAAATAAACAGAAATGAAAAGTAGAAATAATAGTTATATTAAAAAAATATTTCGATTGTTAGTTAAACTTGTTTTTAAACGGACCACTAATTTGCATCGATGGATGCTTTATACCTCTGGATCGCATATTGAAGAAATGTGGTCCATCCCGCATGAAACAAATTTTCTTAATTGTGTAACTAAAGATATGAAAATATAATTGGGAAAATTTTATATGTAGCTCTAGACAACCAAATTAGAGTCTACCTAAAAAATTTCACTAGAAGATGTTGTTTTGATGCTCAAATATCCTCAAATTGATCCTCTCAACATCAAGATACATGAAAATGAGAAAAAAATGGATTTCAAGTTTTGGAAATAGTATATTTTGTAATGCATTTTTAGACTGTCAATTTTCAAGATTTTCAAGTTTTCATAGATCTGTCGATCTACACTATTTTTGAAACTCTTAACTTTATAAATAAAGACGAAAATATATTTTAAGCCTATAACAAAGATTTTCAGTATTGAAACTAGCTTTCTCAACACTATTTAAAGGTGGGCTATAATTTGATTGTTTAGAGCCTAGGCTCTATACAAACCGCACCCTAATCAATATAATTTAAGGGAAACCATATTTCTCCGAGTGCGGTTGAATTAGAGCTTAGGCTCTATACAAACCGCACCCTAATCAGTACAAAGCCTATGCTCTAAACAATCAAATTAGAGCCTACCTTCAAATAGACAACCTATAAAAAATTGAAAATCTTGAAAATTGATGATAAAAAAATACGTTACAAAATACACTATTTCAAAAACTTAAAATCCATTTTTTTCTCATGTCTATACACTTGATGGCTAGAAGATCAATTTGAGTACCAAAACTACATCTTCTACCTAGTGAAACTTTTGAGATAGGCTCAAATTTGATTGTTTAGAGCCTCGGCTCTACATAAACTTTTCCCGACGCTATTTGAAGGTGGGCTTGGTTTAGAGCTCGGCTCTATTCAAACTGCACTCGTGGCAAAATGCATCATATTCAGTAGTGTACCTGGTTTTTTCTAACACTGCGGAGAATTACCGGTTGTAGCTTGTCTTGAGAGAGAATGAGACATATGGGTTCTCTCTCTAAACTTGCAGCTTGTTTTATGGAAACTCTTAGAGCAACAATCTCTGCATTTCTCTCTTTTATATTGGAGAGAGAGAGGAGAAAGATGGTTATCTTGCCAGATGATTTGATGATCCATATATTTGCAGCACTGCCAGTGAAGTCCGTATGCAGATTTAAGGCGGTGTCGAAATCATGGAAAAAGTTGCTATCCTCACACTACTTTGCCATTACCCATCACTCTCTTTCTACCTCCCAATCTTTCTCTCTCCAACTACAAGGCCCCTACAACGACCAAGAAATTCTGTATGCGAGTGCTGAGAACATTAAGGATTTGTGTTCCGGTAAAAAAACAGGGTTTCAGCTTCAAGGCCTGAGATGGATTGCCTGCCACAATGGCATTGTGTGCTGTCTCGTAGTTTCGGAGACAGAGGGCTCTTTCTTCTTTATTGGGAACCCTTTAACCCAAAGAGAATTTGTCGCTCTGCCAAAACTAGATTTTCATGTTCGTTATAATTCCTTTGGATTTTACTTTGACCCCATTAATCAAAACTTCAAAATAGTTGCAATTACTTGTACAGAGACTGGTGCCTCTCTGATATTTGATTCATCAATTGGGGAATGGAGGTGTCCAAGAAATCAACCACCTAATGATATTGATCGTCGATGGTCGGTAGTTTCTGTTGGTTCTGAATGTTATGTGTATTCTTTGTATACTCTATACTTGCAGGGTATGGACCATCTAATGTGTTTTGACATGGAGAGAGAAGAATGGGAAGTAATCCATACTCCAATTTGGCTCGCTAGCTCATGCTCTTACGAAATCCAAGAGAGGGATGGTCGGCTTTGTATAATACAGTTAACTGTAGATGAAGTAGCACAAGCACAGATATGGGTTCTACTTCAAGATAAGAGGTGGCAGCAGTTAATGAAAACAGATTTAGGGCAGTTGGGGCTTCATAAATTGGAGGAATTGGGGGTGGAGTTTGGAGAATTTCGCATACATCCAGAATTCTTGATTGGTGACACATTACTTTTGAACATGAACATCTTGGCTATTGATGGTCATTCAGATGTTGGTTCATGGCGGCAAGTTGGTTGGTGGAAGGTACAATATAACATAAAGAGTGGTGAGCTAGGGAAAATGGTTCAAGATGCTCAAACCAGGTTTTTCATGTATCAACCCACACTATTGACCTGCAAGAAGGAAAAGGATGGAAAAATACATTTGGGGTAGTCTATAAGTTTGGTTTATTTACATCTCTAATGAAATCTTTGTTTTGTGATTAAATAAATAATGAAGTCTGGTCTCTAATTGGCTAGTCTGGTCTCTAATTGGCTAGATTGGGTACTGTGGAATGTTTTTGCTTCTTTTTTCATGGATAAGTAAGCAGGATTGAACCCAAAACTCACTGTTGTAACAAAAAGATCTTCTATTTGAGTGAGGGGCTCAAACTTGGCCAGTTTTTGTGTAAGTGCAAAAGTAAGTTTATATTATTTTCGAAAGACAGTTTATTTTAGACGTTAATTCTGGAATTCTCATGTGAGCATTGCATCGTTGTAGCAATTGATTGACATTTGCAGTACATTATGAAAACATGAACTGTCAGTACTTTGCACTTCATTGCGTCAGTTTCTTTTATTTGAAATTGGGGTTTCTTTTACATCTTTGTGTGTTTTGTTATCCATGCTCATTGCTGCGTTGTTATTGTAAGACTATTTCGAGTCTTTGAAAGCATTATATGCATGATTTCTAGTGTATGAGTGTAATAGACTGGTAGATATTGATTGTAATGGTCTGTCAATCAAGGGATATGTTACTCTTGATAACTCAAGCCGTCATGTTACCAATATGAATAGAAATCTGTTTCTGAAGTGAAACTCCTGCAATGTTACCTGTCTTGTTCTTTTTTCATTTGTATATAATGGGAATGAAGTAGTGCTTTAATTGTTTCTCATGTTATGGTTTGATAAACTCAGATTAGCTAACTGACAAGTTCATTTTAACAGAGAAAATAGTTCATTTCTTTTAGTTGTGAAAAATGATGTAAACGTTAAACTTCAAACTGCTTCATGGATTAGAGACCAAGGCTCTTGTAATCTTGAGCGTACACTTCAATCACTCTTCCACCCTTCATAAGTTGTTTACATGATGCTCTAAAAAGCAACTTTGTAGAATGCAGCGTTCCTGGGCTGATTTCTACGAGCACTTTGTCTCATCCAATCTCTTGCCAAAACGCCAGTAGTCAATCATAACTTTGTTTTGAATCCATAGTCATGTGAAGCATCTATGGAACTACTGCAAAATTGGGAGCAGGGAAGAGACAGTACTATTTTCTAACATGATCCCTGTCCTTACCATAGATATGATGACTCACACAAACTAGTCTATTAAAATTTCACATGAACTAGTCTATCGAAATATCATTGTGTTTCATTGAAATAATCCATCCATGGTGCACACTTCTAACTTTAACTTCATTTCCATTTTTCTTTTTGTATGTGTGTGTGTGTGCGTGTGCGTGTGCTCACATGCTGACAGGTGCCATAGCCAAGGAGTAGGGAGGGAGGGAGGGATTCTGACAGGTACCTCGATAAAGCTTGAATATTTTACTTGTAGGTTTTATTGATGGAGAAGAAAGATTGTTTCTCTTGTTCAATATGCATCTGATTATTTCCAAAACTCTTAGAAAAGATATCTTTCGCTTTCCCAATTTTTTTGGAGTGATAAAAGGGAGATGAATTTTCTCTTCTCATGTGGCGAGATGATATGGTTATCAAGGTCCCTGTTGCCAAGCCAATGAAGTCCATATGATCAAAAAGGGAGAGAGAAGGCCGATGAATTTTCTCTACCTACCTCTCAATCTTTCTCCATTGTACAATGTTCTATGCTGACACTCACAATATTAGCAGTCCTTTGTTTACAAACATAGAGGCTCATCATTAAGACCTTGACTTGGTGTCCTGAGCCCTGTCGTAATGGAATGGTATGTCAAAGAGATATTTCTTTATTTGCTATTTAAAACCCTCTTACCTGACAGAATTCTTTCCTCTACCATAGAGTTTCAATTGGACAGCTCTGGATTTTTGTTTTGCCCCTTTACACAAACTTCAAGATAGTGGTACAATCTGGCACTGATAAAGACACCAATCCTCATTGTTTCAATGCCTTTTTAATCTTTGATTCATTGATTGAGAGATGGAGAACACCAAGAAATATGCCTCAAGTGCACTATATACTCTATGAATGTTGGTTTGTATTATCACCAATTGCTACGGACTGTCTACACAAACACGAAAGGTGTTTTGTAACAAGTTTTCACATTGCGAGAGAATAATGGGAAACAAGATGCATTATTTTAAGTGAGGTTAATTTTTTTTTTTTCCATATCCATACATCTAGACGTCGAGATGATTAAATTAGAGGGTTTCCCAACATGAGATCACTCTCTAGTATTTTTGAGGTGCACCTTACTTCAAGGGTGAAACCTTATATAAGGTTTCTATTAATGAAAGGACATCAATTCAAATTCTGGTCATTCAAATTGAGAGAGATCAAGAATTCTCACTATTTCTTAGATTCATGACCAAATCAATTTACTGGGAATTTTCGTTCATATTTTCTTTCACCAATAACATTTGTTGAAACTTTTTTACCCCCGTATTTGGAGTGTCCTTCTTTCATGCAATTCACTGGCTTTAACAAACAATTGATATTCCATGATCAAAGGTGTAGTACTGCTTGTAATGGTAGTCTATATATATATTAGATAAACATTCCAACTATGGTTGAAAGAAAGTAAATATGTCAAAGAAAACAACTTTAATTTATAGAAATAAACCTTAATGCAATCTAGGATTTTCTCTTACAATCCATTACAATTCTTTGCAATAAAAACAAAAATACAATGCATGAAGTACCAAGAAATATGGAGCCATTAGAATTATTGAATTCCTTGTCTTAGGTTACCCCCAAGAACTTCGTACACTCCACACCGGGTCTCTTCCTTTGATGGAGCACGGGATCTGGGTTATTCTTGAATCTCAGCGAATGAGAAGCAATGCTGAACCTTTTAATCGCACAGAATTGGGGCTTTTCTTCTTTTCACACTGTATGGGGCATTCCCTTTAGTTTGCTTCTCAAAACCCTAGGGGCGTGCCCCTCTTTTCTTATTTGGATTCTATGAGAGAAAGAGAAGGGTGGAGGTAGATAAAGTGGCGTGCCACCTTGAGGCAGGAAGAGAGAGCTCAGGTCTTAGGTTGTGTTTTGAAGACCCCCATTAGATGCTTATATAGGATTGAGGCTAGGGTTAGGGTTTGACATCCTTATGAGATTCCATCTAGACTATTGATCAAAAGTGACTTGTGGGGTGAGAGATCTTAGCCATACAACCCATAGATCAACCATCGTGATCTAATGGAAGGTGCCAGACCTTTATCCCTCAGCTTCCTTAACCTAATCCAATCAAATATTATGTGTAAAAAAATTATGTCAACTCTTTCCTTTTATTTTTAAACAATCTCTACTCATTCCTTTTTTAAATCAATTAGCCCTTTTTTACACAACCTCCCTATTTGCTTTCTAAATCAATTTGGTTGGCTTGTTACATAAACCTCAACCTTTAGAAGGTGATAAATGGTGGGGTTGTCCCACTATAGTGTACCCCACTCCCATATCAAGATGGGTCTCAAATGGTGGGGCCTTATGTATTATGCGCCCCATAGTAATTGTTATTTTAAACTCATAAAATGATTTTTAGAAAACAAATAGTATTTTTATGGAAGGTAGCATATAACTGAAAATGGTTCAAGATGCTCAAACCAGGTTTTTCATGTATCAACCACACTATTCACCTGCAAGATGGAAAAGGATGGAAAAATACATTTGGGGTAGTCTATAAGATTGGATTATTTACATCTCTAATGAAATCCTTGTTTTGTGATTAAATATGTATGGAAGTTTGGTCTCTAATTTTTCATGGATAAGTTAGCAAAATTAAACCCACAGCCTCAGTCTTGTAACAAAACGATCTTCTATTTGAGCGAGGGCTCAAACTTGGCCAGTTTTTGTGTAAGTGCAATGTAAGTTTACATTATTTTTGAAAGACAATTTATTTTAGACATTAGTTTGGGAATTCTCATGTGAAGAGTGCATTGTTGTAGTAATTGATTGATTATTGCAGTACATTATGAAGACACAAACTTTCGGTACTTTGCACTTCATTGCTTCAATTTCTTTTATTTGAAATTGGGATTTCTTTTACATCTTTCTGTGTTTTGTATTTGTGGGTTTTGTTATTCACTCTCATTGCTGCATTGTTATTGCAGGACTATTTTAATTCTTGGAGAGCATTATATGCATGATTTGTAGTGTACGAGTGAAATAGAATGGTAGATATTGATTGTAAAGGTATGTCAATCAATGGATATATCACTCTTGATCACTCTTTTCGTTCATAGATGGGTCTACGTTGGTTTACCCACTCAAAACCTACTCTTCTAATGGGCTAAATTGACATGCTCTACCATGTGGGGAGCTCAACCTTACAAGATTGGTTCATCTTGTTGCACGTTTGAGAGGATTCATTCAATCATTTCTAAGGCTTCATATGTGGGTTTGCCAAAAACGTTGTACTAGTACTTAGGTCATGATCATGAGTTGTTGCAGGTGCTGTGGCTGTCTCTATTTGACATAATGTTGATGGAGTGGCCAGCAGATTTATTGAAGACTTCGTGGCCACTTCTTTCTTCAGTAGGTGGAGAAGTTCACACTTGACATGAATCTCAATCTCTCAGGTTCTATACTGGAGTTCTTTAGAATATACACGTAAGGTCAGGTGGGTGTATCTAGACTATGTTACTTTTGAGAGCAGTCTTGGTAGGGTGGGCCTTTACTGATGATGGCATGAAGAGGGTGGTGGTTGCTAGATTAACAGACTATTTCGCTCATCTCTATGATATGAACTCGAGAAATTGCATTCTCTTTATTATTGTCTGCATTTTCTTGTGCTTGATTAATTATGACATTTAACTACATGCCAAATGGGTTTTATTTTGTAAAACTGATGTGTTTGATGGTATTATTGTCTTGAAATGCAGGTCAAGATTAGGCAGCAGAATAATAAGTGTCGAGAAAACTTATGAGAGTATTGGAAAGGATGAGAACGGGAGACCCATCCTTTTATCAGCATTGCCTTCTAGTTAGACAAGGGGAGCAACCAAGAGAAGGCTCGTTGCTACTACTTAATCTCATTGAAGATCAGATAGGGGGGATGATTGGCTACCTAGATTTGATGGTGCAGATGCACCGCCAAGTCCATCAAAATGTTTAGAGGTTTTTGTTTTTTAAATCCCATCCATTCTGTTTGCCTTTTATCAGTCCGATTTTCACTCCAGGTTTCTCCATGACATATTGGTTGCTTGCCCCAGAAAAAGGAGGAGAAAATGATTCCCATAATGAGCATTACCCGAATATCCAAATCTTCAGGTGTCTTGGTGCTATTGGGTTTTGTTTTATGTTCTTTTGTAATTTTTGTTCTCCTTTTGCTCAAGTTAGAGTTAATGGGTTTATTGGATTATCTTTTGCCTTTTGGATATGCCTCGATTTTTTATTTATTTTTCTATAAATTATGAGAAAAGTGATGAATAAGTTGATTTAGTTCTGTAATTCTGTTAATAAGGGTTTACATGGGCTTTTCTTTCCTCACTGAATGATGGTTATGGAAGCTGTTATCTTCTTTGTTATTACTTACATGGGCTTTTGCTGCTGGCTTTAATTAAAAGCCCTTTTAGGAATTTACCCATTCAACCCCGGATGTATGCTTTGTGATTGAGGAATTTGAAGAGTCATTTATTATTTTGAAGAGTCAGAAAACTTTTTGATTGCCTATGCAGAATGGGGGTTTTGGAGAAATGCAATGACAACTAACTAGTTGATTTCTTATTTTTTTTGGGTATACATTGAGGCATCAATGCACAAATTTGCCCATTTTGTGTATTTTCTCTGAGCATTCGCAAAGATTAGCTGTATCTTTGAACTATCAGGTGAATATATGACTTATTTAGATCAGCAAATCTGTGGCTACAGCATAGAGTATTGTGTCAAGTATTGTGAATTCTAAAATTCTCATCGATTTAGCTGCAAAACCAGTGAGATTTGTTGTCAAACTGAAGCAGGTTCTGCTTAGCCCTACTTGATGCTGCTTCATCTGAATCTTCAGCCAAAAACAATTACTTTTCTTTATATATAAAATTTTCATTAGATTTTTCAGTTTTTGAGAGAAACCAAGGACTTCACCAAAGGCAAAGAGGTTACAAAGCAAATTTGGCAATGTGTGTTGTCGATTTTGAAACAGTAGAAGTCCTCTTAGGTTGCGGGAGTTCCCATTGCAGAGGGCCCATTTGGTTAGCAGGAAATCTCTCCTGGAGGCTGATTTTTGAGAAATCGGCTTCATTCTTTGAAAGGTGTGCAACAGCTTTTCCATGAAATGCTGCTAATTTGTACGACGGGATGAATATTTGGGTACTGCTTTCTTATGAAACAAACATGGGAAGAAGGCTTGATCAAAGGAAATCTCTCTCGAAGAGAGATATTCCATGAACCAAACATGCCCTAAGGAAAAAAAGCGGATCCGTGGACAACTGGACAAGACTGACTTCAAATGAGGTCCATTTTTCCTTAGAAATTTGGTACAAATTGCCAAATTTTACAACCAAACGGTGCTGTGATCTCGAGATATGAATAAATAAACCTATTAATATTTTCTTATGGGACGGAGTGGAAGAATGGAGGAGACTCTCTAATGAGGAAGGGATCCAATTGATTCGAAAGAGAATCACCAAATTTCAATTGAAATGAAATCTTTAGGAGGAATTAATGAAGGGTGAGGTTTGTATAAGGTGCCTTACTAATAGTGTAGAAATAAGGAGCAACATCTAAATTTGGCCTTCGTTGTGGTGTTCAAAACCTTGCGATTGCTTGAACACTTGAAAATCTTGAAAATAGATGGTTCAGATAATTTTTTACAAGATGCACTATTTTTAGTGAGACTTGATATTCTTTTTTCTCCATACCCGTGCATTTAGACGGTGAGGTGATTAAATTAGAGCGTTTCCCCATGTCAGAATACTTTCCTCTGTACTTTCCTCGCTGATCTTTGATTCATCAATTGAGGCATGGAGGTTTTCAAGAATCAACCACCTAATGCTATAGATCGTCGATGGTCAATAGTTTCTGTTGGTTCTGCATGCTATGTATATTCTCTGCCTACTTTATACTCGCAGGGTATGGACCATCTAATGTGTTTTGACATGGACAGAGAAAAATGGGAAATAATCCATTCTCCAATTTGGCTCGTGAGCTCATGCTATTATGAAATCCAAGAGAGGGATGGTTGGCTTTGTCTAATACAGTTAACTCTAGATGAAATAGCACTGGCACAGATATGGGTTCTACTTCAAGAGAAGAAGTGGGTGCCGTTAATGAAAACAGATTTAGGGCAGTTGGGGTTTCATAAATTGGAGGAATTGGGGGTGGTGTTTGGAGAATTTCACATATATCCAAAATTCTTGTTTGGTGACACGTTACTTTGGAACATCTTGGCTATTGACGAGTTTTTCGATCATTCAGATGTTGGTTCGGGTCGGAAAGTTGGTTGGTGGAAGGTAACTTCTAACATAAAGAGTGGTGAGCCAGGGAAAATGGTTCGTGAGCTACGGAAAATGGTTCAAGATGCTCAAACCAGGTTTTTCATGTATCAACCCACACTATTCACCTGCAAGATGGAAAGAATGGAAAAATACATTTGGGGTAGTTTATAAGCTTCGGTTATTTACATCTCTAAATGAAATCTTTGTTTTGTGATTAAATATGTATGGAAGTTTGCTCTCTAATTTTTCATGGATAAGTAAGCAAGATTGAACCCAAAGCCTCACTCTTGTAGCAAAAAGATATTCTATGTGAGCGGCGGGCTCAAACTTGCCAAGTTTTTGTGTAAGTGCAAGATTTTATATTATTTTTGAAAGAGTTCTAGAGTTCTCATGTGAGTAGTGCATCGTTGTAGCAATTGATTGGTTATTGTAGTACATTATGAAGACACAAACTGTCGGTACTTTGCACCTCATTGCTTCAGGTTCTTTTATTTGAAATTGGAGTTTCTTTTACATCTTTCTGTGTTTTGTATTTGAGGGTTTTGTTATTCACGCTCATTGCTGCGTTGTTATTGCAGGACTATTTTAAGTCTTGGAGAGCATTATATGCGTGATTTCTAGTGTATGAGTGAAATAGAATGGTAGATACTGATTGTAGAGGTCTGTCGATCAAGCGATATATCACTCTTGATAACTCAAGCCAGCATGTTGCCAATATGAATTGAAATCTGTTTATGAAGTGAGAATCATGCAATGCTACCCGTCTTGTTCTTTTTTCATTTGTATATAATGGGATTGAAGTAGTGCTTTAGTTTTTTGTTATGTTATGGTTTGATAAACTCAAATTAGATTACTGATAAGTACATTGTAACAAAGAAAATAGTTGATTTCTTTTAGTTGTGAAGAATGATATAAATGTTAAACTTCTGCTTCATGGATTAGAGACCAAGGCTCTTACAATCTTGAGCATGCACTTCAGTCGCTCATCTGCCTTCATAAGTTCTTTTCATGATGCTCCAAAAAGCAACTGTATAGAATGCAGCTGATTTCTACGAGCACTCTCTCATCCAATATCTTGCCAAAAACCCAGTAATCAATCATAATTTTGTTTTGAATCCAGAGTCAGGCGAAGCATCTATGGAACTACTGCAAAACAGGGAGCAGGGAATCGGCAGTACTATTTTCTAACAAGATCCCTGTTCTTATCTTAGACATAATAATGATGACTCACACAAACTAGTCTTTTCAAATATCACGTGAACTGGTCTTTCGAAATGTCATTGTTATCCATCACCCTAATCCGTCCATGTTGCACACTTCTAACTTTAACTTCATTTCCAGATTCTTTTCTTTTGTTTGTGTGAATGTGGGGGTGCAAGCAATGAAAGATGATTTGAAGCAGATGAAGTTAAACGATTTGGAGCAGTTGGGTTTGGCTATTTCCCTTTGTTTCGGAATTCTGGATTGGTTACACATTACTCTTTTTTATTGTGTATGTATTTAATAAATTTATTTTCTAAGGTCGCTCTT
Source organism: Amborella trichopoda (assembly GCF_000471905.2). Next base: position 450,046 of record NW_006500353.1, read on the forward strand.
TTCTGTGTATATTTGCGTTAACCACCATTTATGGCAGGTGATATTTTCTTTTCTTTTTGCGACATCTCCAGTAGTTTTAACAGTCTGGTGGTGGTAGCAAGAACATGGTCTCTTAAGAGATGGTAGACAAGTCGCAACAAAAAGTTTCTTAGGACATCTCCAGTATAGCCATAACAGTCCGGTAGTGGTAGCGAGAACATGGTCTCTTAAGAGATGATGGACAAGTTGCAACAAAAAGTAGGGGGGGTGGTTTAGCACCGTTATTGATGTTGGTAGCAGTGAGAAAATGTTCTTTTAAGAGATGGTGGACAAGTTGCAAGAAAAAGTAGAGTGGCATCCAAGATCATACTAGATTAAGTAGAGCAGAATTCGAGACCATAGTAGATTGCATGGTTAAAGAGAGGTACTAAAGTCCCTATTACGTTTAGATGCCTGGTTATTTTTCCTGATGGGGAAGACATGTGAATATTCAGTGTGGCGTGTTGTTATTCCATTGGACGCGTATCATCTGCTTCTTGGAAGGCCTTGGTTATATGTCCAAGACCTGTTGCATCATATGAAGTCTGATACCTACATGTTCTGTAAAGAATGTGAGGAATATATTTGAATCCCATGGAAGATGAACCTGGCATTAAGGAGAAAGAGGATGAGCCAGCATCCTGGTTATCCAATCTTTCTTCCGGGAGAGTTGAGGTACCAGGATGATTGTTGCTTTGGTTGGTCACCAACCATCTACATAATATGATAAAAAAAATTCACTCGAAGTTATTTCGATGCTGAGAAATACATCTCAACTTTGAGATAATGGATAAAAAAAAAAAAAAGGATTTTAAATCTTGGAAATAGTGCATCACAAGATGCATTATCTGAACTGTGACACTATTTGAAGGTGCATGTTTTAGTTGGGCCTAAACCACAGTGAAGAGAAAGAAAGAGCAAGGCTGTTTTTTAAGTCCAAATAGAAGTTCTGTGGATGTTTTTAGATTGTAGACAGTGTAATTTCTTTCTACATTTGGCAACTAAGGCTCGTTGCTCCCTCTTCTCTTTCAAATCGTGTCCTTAAGTTTTTATCCGAAGCTCGACTTTTACATATTCTGCATCTAACAAGCATATTATGACATAAATCTACCAACCGTTCTGGTTCCACATTTTGAAGCAGGTTCTACTGAGCCCCACTTCATGCTGGTCTGAAATCTTTAGCCAAAAACAAATTTTTTTCTTCATATATAAAATTTTCATCAAATTTTCCTCTTTCAAGGGAAACCAGAGGACTACACCAAAGGCAAAGAGTTTACAAAGCAAATTTGGCAATGTGTTTTGTCCATTACGAAACGGTATTTTGAAACAGTAGAAGTCGTATTAGGTGGGAGGAATTCCCATTGCTAAGGGCACATTTGGTTTGCAAGAAATCTCTCCTGGACACTGATTTTTGAGAAATCAGATTCAATATTTGAAAGGTATGGAACGGCTTTCCCATGAAATGCTGCTAATTTGTATGTCGGGATGGATATTTCTGCGTTTTGGTACTGTTTTTCCATGAAATAAACAAGACGGCTTGATCAAAGGAACTCTCTAGAGAGATTCCATGAACCAAACGTGCCTTAAAAAGAAAAGGCGTGGCTTGTATAGAGTCTAGGCTCTAAACAATCAAAGTAAAGCCCGTCTTCACATAGTGTTGAGAAATGTGGTTTCAATACTGGAAATCTTTGTGATAGCTATCAAATAAACTTTCATCTTTAATTATAAAATTTAAAATTTCAAAAATAGTGTAGATTGAAAAGATCTATGAATACTTAAAATCTTGAAAATTGACGGTCAAAAAATACGTTATCAGATGCACTACTTCCAAAACTTGAAATCCATTATTTTCTTATATCCGTGCATCTTGATATCAAGGTGATTAATTTGAGGATATTTGGGTAACAAAACAACCTCTTCTAGTGAAATTTTTGAGCTGGGCTCTAATGTAATTGTTTAGAGCCTCGGCTCTGTATAAACTTTTTCCAAAAAAAAAAAGAGAGTATCATGGACAACTGACGAGACTGATTCAAATGAGGTTCTTTTTTCCTAAGAAATTTGGTACAATTTGCCTAAATTTACAACCAAACTGTGTCAAGATATGGATAAACCTATTGATATTTTCTTATGGGACAAGGTGGAAGAATGGGGGAGATTTTCCGATTCCTTTGAAAGAGAATCATCAAATTTCAATTGAAATGAAATCTTTAGGAGGAATTAATGAAGGATGAGGTTTGTATTGTAGAAGTAAGGGGTAACTTCTAAATTTGGCATAGAGATGTAGTTGTGGTGTCGGAAACCTTGTGGTTGCTTGAAAATCTATTTTCACCCCTAGTTATGAATTTTGAAACTCTAAAAATGGTACAGATCAAGCGGATCTGAAACACTAAAAAAACTTGAAAATAGATAGGTCAAGAAAAAATTAAAATAAAACACTCTCCTCTGTAGGATTTTTGAGGTGCACCTTACTTTAAGGTTGAAACCTTATATAACATTTTTCTATTAATGAAAGGACATCAGTTCAAATCCTGGCCGTTCAAACTGAGATAGAGCAAGAATTCTCACTACTTTTTAGATTCATAACCAAATCGATTTAGTGGGATTTTTCACTCACATTTTTTTCACCAATAACGTTTTTTGAAACTTTTTGACCCCCTCCTTGAAGTGTCCTGCTTTCATGCAATTCACTGGCTTAACAAGCAATCGATATTCCATGACCAAAGATATAGTACTGCTTGTAATAGCGGTCTATGTAGATTAGATTAACATTCCCAATGTGGTTGAAAGAAAGTAAATCTCTATTCAATGAGGCTTCTTCATGTTGTGGCCTATGAAATTTTTTTTTTGTTTATTATTATCAATAGCTTGATTGTTTCGCTTTTGTTTGTTTCAAATGTAGAACTAATGGTGGTTTCTAAAATGAATAGGGTTGAAGAAATTGATCAAACGGCGAGAAAATCCCAAAATTCGGGGGTTAAAAAACGTTTACAATGCGTTTCACAATGAGTTTTTTTTCTGAAAGATGCCTCGTCCACAATGAGGGACAAATTTATTTAAAACGCAGTGCCAATTCTAGACTTCCGTGTGAAAAAGCGGTTTTTTCGCCTTAATGGTGAACCACAGGAAAATGGGGCTATTCTTAAAAAGGAAAAAGGAAAAGTAAGCCAACTCACCTGTAGATGTGTGCGGGCCCCCTTAAAAATCCATCTTAAATATGGATTTTGGATCTAAAATGTTGAGATTCGTTAATCTCTACTATTATGGTTATTATGTATTTGGAATTTTTACTTTTTGAAAATTTAAAATTGGAAAAAATTTAAATAGAGCCGAGGCTCTAAACAATTAAATTAGAGCCACATCAAAAATTTCACTAGAAGATGTTATTTTGATGCCTAAATATCCTCAAATTGATCATCTCGACATCAAGATGCATGAAAATGAGAAAAAAAAAAAAATCAATTTCAAGTTCTGGAAATAGTGCTAATGCATTTTTGATCGTCAATTTTCAAGATTTTCAATTTTTCATAGATCTGCTCAATCTACATTATTTAGATATGATAGTACCATTTTTTGACATCTACATCTACAATAGATGTCTGATGCATGAGGAGATGACATGTTTTAGTGAGTTGGCTACTCACCAAACCTTATATTGATGAGTTAGCTAACTCACCAAAACCGTGTTTTTTCAAAAATTAATTGATTCTTAATTAACTATAGTGTACTTGGCAATTTCGATTACATTGAGCTAGTTTACTGGTTTAGACCGATCTAAAACTGTCATGACTGATTTAGAGTTGGATTATGTGATTCTGGTCTGACCCGACGATTTTTTGTCCCTAAATCAAACAACTTTTGTGATATATACTTATTCCATGAAATATTTGGAAAATAGTTTACTAGATCAAAATCACCGGACACAATGAGGTGGAAGGCTCACTTGGCAAACTTATTACTCTTTGAAATTCTATGGTAGGAAGAATTTAAAAAGGAAAAATCGAACTCTTTGCATGGTTCATAGTTAGGAATTAGATTTGAGATGTGGAGATAGAAGTATGAAAATTTATCAAAATACCTACGAGAGATATACTATTAGCCTTTTATACTTTTTGATACCATTCCAAGATTGTGAGCTTTTTTATGGTATTTTGAAATTAAATCGAACAAGTAATGTTAAATAGTTCATCTCACATGAGTGTTTTCATGAATTTAAGGGAAGTGCGCATAAAAAAGTAAAATCATATTTCAAAACCTGCATAAATGAGACCTATGTGTGCCCTTTGTGAAAATTGAGATTCGGGACCTTCACCTATAAATCTGTATGATATCTACTTCAGCTAGTGGTTTTGAAATTTGAACCCTGTGCATATTTAGCATAATTCTATAAAATAAAGAGATGGGTAGATAATGTGTTAAAAAAAAGAAAAAAAAAAAAAAAAGAAAAGAAAAGAAGAGGCTTATAAAGGCCTCAAATTTATACTACACAAGCTCTTCAAAAATCCGCCAAAAAATGGTTGTACCAATATTGAAAACTTCTAAGTTGAGTATCTCGTTCTCCACATGTATGAATAAGTTTTTGAAAATTTGAAATTTGGCAATTCGGATCTCGAATCGCCAATTTCAACTAGGAATGCCGAAACTTAACTGGTTCCACGAATGAATCAATACCAGCCTGATCTCACCCACCCCCTCTAAAACGTCCCTTTCATTTATTTTTGTTTTCTTTCTTTCTTTTTTTTTAGTGCTCACCCACCCCATCAAAAACACACACGAATGCAAAGACACTCCTGTAAATCTCTCTTTTAAATTTTTTATTTTTAATATTTTTTGGATCCACTGGCTTGGACTGATCCAAATCAACGACCTGACACAAATATGTGGGGTAGACAATCTGCCTCACCAATCTTTGTTTTCACACAATAGTGTGAATATCTTAAAGGGTGTGGTTTTTATAGAGCATAGGCTCTAAATAATCAAATTAGAGCCTACCTTCAAATAGTATCTAAAAATGTAGTTTTAAAACTAGAAATCTTTGTGATAGCCTTAAAATATATTTTCATCTTTATTTATAAAGTTTAAAGCTTCAAAAGTAACGGAAAATCAACATATCTATGAAAATCTTGAAAATTGATGGTCCAAAAATGCATTACAAAATACACTATTTTCAAAACTTGAAATCCTCTTTTGTCCCATGTCATACATCTTGATTTCGAAATGATCAATTTGAGGATACCTGGGCATTAAAACAACATCTTCTTGTGAAATTTTTGTGGTAAACTCCAATTTAATTGTTTAGAGCCTCGGCTCTATATAAACTTTTCCCTATCTTAAAAATTGGAAATTATCACAAATATATTTTAATTTTTGTCTATTTAGAAAAAAACCTTTAACTTTCATAAACCTTGCCCACACCATTTTTCTTAAATTTTTTGCATTTTTTTTACCAAAATTATCTTCACAGTAGTCATATTACCGTGAAGCCAAAAATTGATCCATATTATACGACATCTTGAGTACTGTAAAAACTAACCCATGTTATATAAATTTTAAGTACGGTAAAAACTAACCCATGTTATACGACATTTTAAGTACGATAAAAATTAACCCATTTTATAGGGTGCCATAAAAACTAACCCATTTTATAGGGTATCATAAAAACTAACCCATGTTATAGGGCACTCAAAATGTTGTAAACCTTTTTCTCCTATTCATATTTATCTCTTTCATCTCTTTAATTTTTTCTATTTATCTCTTCTTTCTCTCTTTAATTATTTTTAATATTTATCTCTTCTTTCTCTCTCTCATTTTTTTTTAATTTTTATTTCTTCTTTCTATCTCTAATCTTTTTACCTATTCTTTCTCTCACTAACTCTATTTCTTTCTCTACTTACTTCATCAACTCAACAAACATGATTTCAACACGATACAAATATGACTCCGTCTAATTTTCATAGGGGATGGGGTTGAAGGGAGTTTTTATAGGGGATGGTAAAGCAGGTTCAGGTTGTTATACAAATATTCTTAGAGAGAGAAAAGATTTAGAAAGAGAGAAAAGAAAAAAAAAGAATTCGAGAGCGAAAAAAGAAATAAATATCAAAACGAATTAGAGAGAGAAAGAAGAAATAAACATAAAAAGAATTATAGAGATAAAAGAGATAAATATAAAAGGGTTACGTCATTTCGAGATCTCGGTAGAAAATGGTTTTTGGTATTCGAGTCACGTATACCGTGAAAGTTATTTTGGTAAAAAAAAAGCCAAAATTGAAAAAAAGGGTGTGGGATGTTTATGAAAGTTAAATGTTTTTTTTTCTAAATAAACGAAAATTAATCTCAAAGGGAAAAGTTCTCTAAACAATCAAATTTGAACCTACCTCAAAATTTTACTAGAAGAGGTTATTTTGATATTCAAATATCTTCAAATTGATCATTTCGATATCAAGAAGCACAAACATAAGAAAAAAATTGATTTTAAGTTTTGAAAATAGTATATTTTGTAACACATTTTTGGACAGTCAATTTTCAAAAATTTCAAGTTTTCATAGATATGCCAATTTATAAATAAATATCAAAAGAATATCACAAAGATCTCCACTCTATTAGGAGGAGCCTAGGCTCTACACAAATCGCACCCTGTACCAAATTTTGAAGAAGTGCATTTGTAACCGATATTTTTAAGAATTAATTGTTTAATATTTTAATAAATGTGTTGTATATGCTAGATCGATTTTAGATACCCGTAAGAGATGAATTATTTCATGGTTGGACGTGGTTCACTTTGGGTGATGGGACCTGCGTGTCCCCAACCACTTCACCGGATTAACGCCAGTCCCGATCGAGCAACACAGTGGATGATTGATGATGGTGGAGTTGGATCACAGAGTGAAGATCGTCCCTCGCCAATGAGGAACCGCCTCGTGATCAATTACACATGGGCTAACTACTGCAGCGGATTTTAACCGGTGTTTTGAATTAGAATCAACAGCGGATTTTTAATGGGTGTTTTGAATTATAATCGAGAGCGGATTTAAATGGGTGTTTTAAATTAGATTCGAGAGAGATGGATAAGTTAAACAAGTCAATTTCGTATGGGTTGATAAATTTTCCTTTTGTAATTAAGAGCACAAAATAAATTATCACATAAATTTCATTGAGCCTACGATGTAAACCTGGTCTTTTAAACCCTAGGCTGATGATCTATACCAGCTTCCATTTTTTGGTAGAATGAGAAATATGGGTTCTCTCTCTAAACTTGCAGATGGGTTTATGGAACGTTTTAGAGCAAGAATCTCTATATTCCTCTCATGTTTTCTAGAGAGAAAGAGGAGAGAGATGGTTATCTTGCCAGATGATGTGATCATCCAGATCCTTGCAGCACTGCCAGTGAAGTCCATAGGCAGATTCAAGGCCGTGTCGAAATCATGGAAAAGTTTGTTATCCTCTTACTACTTTGCCCTTACCCATTGTTCTCTTTCTACTTCCCAAGCTCTCTGTCTCTTACTACAGGGCCCCTACAATGACCAAGAAATGTTTTATGCGAGTGCTGAGAACTTTAACGAATTCTGTTTGTGTTCGAGTAAAAAAACAGGGTTTCAGCATCAAGGCCTGAAATGGATAGCCTGCCATAATGGCATCGTGTGCTGTCTCGTACTTTCAAAGACACAGGGCTCTCTATTCTTCATTGGAAACCCTCTTACCCAAAGGGAATTTGTAGCTCTGCCAAAACTAAAATTTCAAGTTCGTTATTCCTTTGGATTTTACTTTGACACCATTAATCAAAAGTTCAAAATACTTGCAATTACTGGTTCGGAGATTGGTACCTATCTGATCTTCGATTCATCAATTGGGGAGTGGGGGTTTCCAAGAAATCAACCACCTTATGATAAATATTGTCGAGGGTGGGTACTTTCTGTTGGTTCTGCATGCTATGTGTATTCTCCATATACTCTATACACGCAGGGTATTGACCATCTAATGTGTTTTGACATGGAGAGAGAAGAATGGGAAATAATCCATACTCCAATTTGGCTCACAAGCTCATGCTCTTACGAAATCCAAGAGAGGGATGGTCCGCTTTGTATAATACAGGTAACTCTTGATGAAATAGCACAGGCACACATATGGGTTCTACTTCAAGAGAAGAAGTGGGTGCAGTTAATGAAAATAGATTTAGGGCAGTTTGGGTTTCATAAATTGAAGCAATTGGGGGTGGCGTTCGAAGAACTTTGCATTCGTCCAGAATTCTTGATTGGTCATACATTACTTTTGAACATCTTCACTATCGGTGATCATTCAGAACTAGTTCCTTCGTGGAGGGAACAAGTTGGTTCGTGGATAGTAGCATATAACAGAAGGAGTAGGAAGCTAGGAAAAATGGTTCAAAATGCTCGAACCAGGTTTTTCATGTATCAACCCACACTATTCACATGCAAGATGGAAAAGGATGGAAAAATACATTTGGGGTAGTCTATGAGTTTGGTTTATTTACATCTCTAATGAAATATTTGTTTTGTGATTAAATATGTATGAAAGTTTGGTCTCTAATGGGCTAGATTGGGTACTGTGGGCTGTTTTTGCTTCTTTTTTCGTGGATAAGTAAGCAAGATTGAACCCACAGACTCACTCTTGTAACAAAACGATCTTCCATTGAAAGATCTCCCATTTGTCTTGTAACAAAAAGTTCTTCCATTTGAAAGATCTTCCATTTGAGTGATGGGCTCAAACTTGGCCAGGTTTAGGGTAAACGCAAAATTAAGTTTATATAATTTTTGAAAGACAGTTTATTTTAGACATTAGTTCTGTAATTCTCATGTGACCATTGCATTGTTGTAGCAATTGATTGATTATTGCAGTACATTATGAAACAAAACCTGTTGGTACATTTAGTTTCTGTTATTTGAAATTGGGGTTTCTTTTACATCTTTCTGAGTTTTTTATTTGCGGGTTTTGTTATTCACTCTCATTGCTGCGTTGTTATTGCATAACTATTTTAAGTCTTGGAAAGCATTATATGCATGATTTATATTGTATGAGTGAAATAGAATGGTTGTGAAGGTCTGTCGATCAAGGCATATGCCACTCTTGATAACTCAAGCCAGCATGTTACCTATATGAATTGAAATCTGTTTGTGAAGTGAAACTCATGCAATGTTACCTGTCTTGTTCTTTTTTCATTTGTATATAATGGGATTGAAGGAATGCTTTAGTTTTTTCTCATGTTATGGTTTGATAAACTCAGATTAGATTACTGATAAGTTTATTATAACGGAGAAAATAGTTCATTTCTTATAGTTGTGAAAAATGAAGTAAACGTTAAACTTCAAACTGCTTCATGGATTTGAGACCAAGGCTCTTGCAATCTTAAGCATGCATTTCAATCACTTGTCCGCCTTCATAAGTTGTTTTCATGATGCTCTAAAACAACTATGTAGAATGCAGCATTTCTGGGCTGATTTCTACGAGCATTCTCTCATCCAATCTCTTGACAAAAAGCCAGCAGTCAATCATAACTTTGTTCTGAATCCAGAGTCACGCGAAGCATCTATGGCACTACTGCAAAACTCTCTTTCCCAATTTTTTTAGAAGAATAGAGAAAAAGGAGATGAATTTTCTCTTCTCATGTTGCGAGATGATATGCTCATCATTGTCCCTATGGGCAAAATGAAATTTCTCTTCCTACCTCTCAATCTTTCTCCACAGTAGCAACAATAAAATGTTCTATGCTCACATTCGCAATATTAGCAGTCCTTTGTTTACAAACACAGAGGTTCATCATTAAGACCTGGACTTGTGTCCTGGGCCTGCCCTAATGGAATAGTATAGAATGTCAAAGTGATAGTTTCCTTATTGGAAAATTGTTTCATGCGGCGGGGACCGCATTTCTACATTTGCGGTCCCCGAGGTATAAAGCATCCATCTTAAAGATGGATGCAAATAGGTGGTCCATCAGAAAATAATTGAAACTAACAGCCCAAATGTTTTTGTAATAGAATTACTATTTTTATTTTTATTATTTTCATATTCATGATCTCCATGTTAAAGAGTACATGTCCTTAAAAATTAGGTGCAAAAATCCATCTCATAAATAGATTTTTATGAGGTGACTCATTTCTACATGGACTTATAGAAACCGTGTCCTTTATTTGCTATTGAAAACCATCTTACCTCTTAAATATAATTGTAAAATCTGGCATTGATATAGAAGACAATAATCCTCATTGTTTCATTGCCTTTCTAATCTTTGATTCATTGATCAAGAGATGGAGGACGCAAAGAAATATACCTCAAGTGCATTATATACCCTGTGAATGTTGGTTTGTATCATCACCAAGACTTTGTTTGCACAGACATGAGAGGTGTTTTGTAACAAGTTTTCACATTGAGAGAGAATAATGGGAAACAAGATGCATTATTTTTAGTGAGACTATATATATATATATTTTCCAGTACATCTGGAGGTTGAGATGATTGAATTAGAGGGTTTCCCAACATTGGAACACTCTCCTCTGATTTTTGAGGTGCACCTTACTTCATGTCTGAAACCTTATATAACTTTTTCTATTAATGAAAGGACACCAATTCAAATCATTGCCCTTCAAATTGAGAGATCAAGAATTTTCACTATTTCTTAGATTCATGACCAAATCGATTTAGTGAGAATTTTCACTCACATTTTTTTTCACCAAGAATGTTTGTTGAAACTTTTTGACCCCCAAATTTGGAGTGTCCTCCTTTCATGCAATTCACTGGCTTTAACAAACAATTGATATTCCATGATCAAAGATGTAGTACTGGTTGTAATAGTGGATAATATATATATGAAAACGCTGAGATTAGCCCACTAGCTCATATGAACATATGAGTTCATATGAGCCTAATAGCCTAGATTGAATGCTGAGATTAGCCCACTAGCTCATATGAACATATGAGCCCAACGATCCAGATTGAATTTGGCTGATATGATGGTCATGACCTCATTTCGTGTTTGAATTCTAATGTTTTTTATACCAATCCAAATAACTTGAAATTTTAGGCGTTCATTCTTCTCATCAAGAGACACTTAATAAAAATATTTAAAAAATAACTTGCACTAAATTTATTAATAAAAAAATACCCCAAAAACATTTCAAGGGTATTTTGGTCAATTTATTTTTAAGAAATTACTTTTTGATATTTTTATTAGATTATCCTATTTTTGAATAACACAAGCCTAAAATTTCACATTATTTTGAAAAAAATTAAAATTAAAATACAAAATGAGGTTGTGACTGTTAGATCGGCCCAGATTCAATCTGGGCCATTGGGCTCATATGAACTCATATGTTCATATGAGCTAGTGGGCTAATCTCAAAATTTTCCTATATATATTAAGTATATAATTTATATGTAAATAAAATATATAATAATATATAAAAAAATGTTTCATGCAGGCTGGACCACATTTCTACATATGCAGTCCAAAAGTGTAAAGCGTCCATCTTAAAGATGGATGCCAGTAAGTAGTCCATCTTAAAACAATAGGAACTAACCGATCAAATGTTTTCTTAATAAAATTATTATTTCTACTTTTTAAAATTTATTTATTTTTCATATTCATGATCTCCATGTTAGAGATTACATGTTCTTAAAAATTACGTCCAAAAAACCATCTCCCATATAGATTTTTAAGAGGCACCGCATTTCTACATGTGCAAGCTTGGCCCGCATGCATGTGAAAACAAATGCACGGGAATATTTCCCCACCTCAATAGGTGTGGTTTTATTTGACAATGAATTAGAATATTTCCTGGTAAAACCTTTTACCATGGTATTTTATTTGCATATGCATTTGCACGAACCAAACGTATGAAACACGATTTACATATGTAATTCTCGAGGCATACTTACGTATGAACCAAATGTACCCTAATAGAATCTTTGGAATGTAAGATATCTATACATAATGATACAATGGAAAGGAATAATAAAAAAAATGAGGATTTCATCTTAGTTAAGAAATAATATTGAAGTTTGGAAGCTAATTAGTATAAAATTAAATGTAGGGTAATTATATAAAGAGATTGTATACAAAGCAAGGTTTAAAAAAAAGGATCGGTGATCGAATCGGTCACACCTATACCCGTGTCGGATAAGAGAATCGGTGGATTGGATCGAAAAATAGGTGAAATCGGTAATTTTTGTCTCAACATTTTGTCAAAAACTCACTATAAATATCTAAAAATAGTGTTATTTTTTATCTCTTAGCATAAATTAATGAGAAATTGTTGAGGGATAATAGAGAGGAGCTTGTGTTTATTACAGATCTTTTAAAGATCATGGTTGACCTTGAGGTCGATCCTCGGTAAGTTCAATATTTCTATCATTTTGTGCAGTGAAGTGTTATACTAATTTCTATTTCTATTTAGCTTTTGATAAATATGAATCTTTTTTTTTTGTATTCTTGTTTTTTAAGCCAGATGTATGTTATATTTTATCCCATCCAGTTTTTTTGTATTCTTGTTTTCTAAGCTAGATGTATATTATATTTTATCCCATCCAGTTTTTTTGGATAGGCCACGGCCTAAGCGGTCCAAGAGCCCAGGCTTGGGCCGTATGTAGGTATCTAGGTCCACACTTAGTCACCTAAACCTGCCTAGGCTGTTCCTAGGCAGTTATCTAGGACCTAGTCACCTAGACCAGCTTAAGCAGTTATCTAGGCCTCCGCGTCAAGCCCCTTTGAGGCAGATGCTTAGTACAAGGTTTTGTGTCCAGAACCTAGGTTCCCTGTCGGTTCCTAGATAACCCTTTGATCCTAGACCTGCTTAGGCGGTTATCTAGGCCTCTGCCTCAAGCCCCTCTGAGGTGGATGCCTAGTACAAGGTTTTGTGTCCAGCACCTAGGTTCCATGTCGGTTCCTAGATAACCGGTTTTGTGTCCAGCACATAGGTTCCATGTCGGTTCCTAGATAACCCTTTGAGGTAGGCGCATAGGGTGTTTTGTGTCAAGCACCTAGGTTCCTTGTCGTTTCCTAGATAACCCTTTGAGGTGGGTGTATAGGGTCCTAGATAACCTAGACCCCGACTAGGCGGTTATCTAGCCCCTTTGAGGTGGGTGCATACACCGAGGTTCTGTGTCCAGTGTTATGTGCCTGTTCTGCAGGGGGCCTAGGCACTTGGACCCATGCGCTAGGCCCAGTGCCAAGGTCCTTTGCCGTTTCTGGGGGCCTAGCAAGCGAACTTCTTAAGTACTTACACCAACTAGAAATGATTAGTCTAACTATATCTTTTTTTTTTTTTATGTTTATGCTTTTATTGATGCAAACTTTGTGTAAGAAATATTATTATTATTATAGTATTTAATTTCTAGGAGATTTCTTTGACAATACCTAGCAAACTCTCTACCTTTTGTTTAGCGGGGTTGTACCTAGCAAACTCTCTACCATGTTTAATTTAAACGAGTACTTTGAATATTTGTTTGGATTTGATGGTAAAGAATGAGGCAATGGGTTTTCTTTGCTTTCTAAGAAGTTCTTGTTTGGAAACACTGTCTAGGTGAGCAATAGCAAATTTGTTGCCTAGCCTAGTCGTGCCCCTGCTTGGGCGCTGCGTTGGGCATTGCCCCCCCTGCTGAGGCAGGCACCAGCGCCAAGGTTTTGTGCCTAGCCCAGCTGAGCGCCAAGGTTATGTGCCTTGCCTAGGTTCTACTAAGGCCTAGGCACTTGTACCCCATCTAAGCGGTCTAAAATTTTAAACCAATCAATTTAAAGATAATGTCAACTTCACACATGTGTGTGAAGATATTTTTCAACTCAAATTTGAAAATACATTTTCTCTTTAATATCAAATAAATAAATTAATTAAACTTCACACATGCCATGCATGACGCATGTGTGAGTTAATTAAGATATGTGATAAAAAGCGGACCTTAATTTATAACATTATATAACAAAATATAACAATATATAGCAAGACACCATAACACAACTCCTTATAAAACAAACAACCAAATATCAATCTAGTCCCCCGCTTAGGGATCAGTGCGCAGCTGGGCGGTGATCCTAAAGTGAGGTGTGGGGTGTCATGTGGCAGCCCTATGGCCACTTGGATGCCACATGACACTACCAGGTCAGGACTAAAGTAGAATTTGAGCCAAACAATATGAAAACCCTTATTTTTTTAGCAAATACAATTCCAAAAAATTATCTAAAATTCACAATAAATATTTAAAGTATTTTTTAGCAATTAATAGGTTTTTCTCATCATTATAAAATCAGACAAAAAGTATAGTAAGATCTCAGGCTAATAACGATAGGTATTGGAGTACTTCATTGAATTAGTCCCGAATGATGTTCCACCAAGTCTCAGATCGACCCAATAGATCCATGTTCCACACACATAATTGGCCATATCAAAGCCGCTAGTCCAGAACTTCCGATCATTCGGCTCTCAATGGATTATAGGTGTATCCCTGTGGAACACCAACTCATTTACAGGGGTCCTCTCAAAGCACATGTGCATTGGCTCTTCCAAACTCGGATAATGCATTTGGAATAGTAGCTTTTCGTATGAAATGAAAATGCACATACCATGCAATGGTCTCGTGTCAAGATATAGACTTATGTCCCATAAGTTTTGACCATTCCATATATGGCGAATACTCAATAAGTACTCGGGTTTTATTTTTCTTATTTGGATTCTCCAAGCCTTGGTCAATTGCAGCTAAACATGATGTTTACCTATAAATCCTGACTAGGAGGTGACCCCTTACACCTCCTTGAGAAATTGCTTTCTCAACATGTGAACTCTTGATGCTTCATGCGTACTCGGGGTAAAAGAATCTGGGCTTCATTTCGTAAGACACCAAGATTTCAATATCTCAATCCCTCTCACTGAATGAGAGCCTACTGGAATTTAGACCTTGATAGGCCATATTTCCAAAATTCTCCCACTTGGCCTTTTGAGGTATGAATTCGTATATATATCTCTCTCATTATCGTTCACAATAAATCAAAGCATGCATACTTATTTATAGATTTATTATTCATAAGCAATAGACAAAGTAATAACCACTATATCAACCTCTTTAAACCCATCCCATGTACATGCCTCATAAAATCATTTGCCCCCAAGCCTTTGGTTAATGGATTTGCATGCATGGCCTCAAATGGAATGCAACCAACTTCTACTTAACCAGTTGCTATCTCTTCTCTTACTCTATTTTTAGAACTTTTTTATCATGTTTTTACCTACGGGGGTTCATAATCTTTTCATATAAGATTGTTTTGGTGGTTCGAGGGACCATCGTGTGTAGTTTGGCCACAACTCTCTTGTTCTTTATCCGATTTGATTCAAACCTTTTGTGCCCAACGTCCTCAGCCCTAAGTGGGTGTCTTCTCCTTGAGGTGGGTGCCTAGCGCCCTCAACCATAAGCGGGCATTTGGTCCCTGACGTGGGTGCCCACCACCCTCAGCCCTAAGCGGGCATCTCGTCCCTTGTTGAGGCGGGTGCCCAGCGCCCAGGCCCCGCCCTAGGTTCTTCCCTAGGCTCTTGTTGTTGCGGGCTCATCTGGCCCCTACTTAGGCGGGCGCACAATGCCCTAGGACCTTTTACGGGCGCACAATGCCCAAGGATTGTGACATGCCTAGGGTTCTGTTGCCAGGCCAGTGCCAAGGTTATGTGCCCCGCCTAGGGTTCTATAGGTACAAATAAAAATATACATAAATAAAAATTAATTACAAAGTATTACAATAAAATTGTGACACGCCTAGGGTTCTGTTGCCGGGCTAGCGCCAAGGGTCTGTGCCTCGCCTAGGGTTCTACAGGTACAATTAAAAATATACATAAATAAAAATTAATTACAAAGTATTACAATAAAAGAAAACAATGCACGATTTCCAAGATCTAACCTCATGACATTTTGGGGGCAATTGTCATCTTTAATTTGTTAATAGCCTCATATTCCTATGTCATCATGCATGTTAGACGCTATTTGTGTGAACGTCAAAAAATTGATCCAATATAAAGTATAAGGCTCTAAATGAACATTTCAACAGAGTATGAATGAAAAACTTTTAGCAGTCTAGAGTTGAAGCACTTAAATTTTTTGAAACGAATCAATTTATTCGTATATGAATTTTTTAATCTCTTGATTACTACATCCATCCTGTTAAACTTCCCTAATTTCCTGAACCTCCATAGTTAATTTACTCTTTAAACAAAAGTCTATTAAGTAATCAATCTCTAAAGTAGAAGGCATTTAGTTATAGTGAAGTATTATGCTCACATAATATTTTATTTGGGGTAAAAGAGTTGCTCGATCGGATTATTTCTCTTACTACCTTGATCACAAGATACATAGGTGTGAAAAGGGTTTCAAATGAAATTGTTATTAAGATATTGCTTATGGATCGAAGTACTAAATGTACAAAAACAATTTTAGTTTTTATGCAAGGTGATAGTTAGAATGTAATTCCATTTCTTGTATTTGTTTTTTCAGACTACAGGGTTTCAAATGAAATTGTTGTTAAGATATTGCTTATGGATCGAAGTACTAAATGTATAGAAAAAAATTTAGTTTTTATGCAAGGTGATAGTTAGAATGTAATTCCATTTCTTGTATTTGTTCTTTCAGACCACAAAGGAAAGAAGGACATTATATATAACTTAAGTCGAATATTTTTTGATCTCTAAGCAGAAATTAATGAGAAATTGTTGAGGGATGATAGAGAGGATCTTGTGTTTATTAGAGATCTTTTAAAGATCATGATAGATCTTGAGGTCGATCTAGGTAAGTTCAATATTTCCATCTTTTTTTGGAGTGAAATGCTATACTCATTTCTATTTCTATTTAGCCTTTGATAAATATGGATCTATTTTTTTGTATTCTTGTTTTATAAACCAGATGTATGTTATATTTTATCCCATCTTTCTTTGGAAACAGAGAAATGCATAAATTTTTTTGCACTTATGCAGCCACCGTCTAAGCTGTCAAGGAGCCCAAGCTTGGCATCTAGGTTCCCAGCTATTCGCTGGAAACAGAGAAATGAATAAATTTTTGCACTTATGCATAAATTTTTTTAGGCTAGATGTATGCTATATGCTATCCCTTCTGGTTTCTGGGAAAGAGATAAATGCATATATTTCATTGCAGAGATGGTTGATGTCGACAAAGATGCTACGATTTTTTCATATTTGAAATATTTGATAACTAATGTATTAGGGAAAAATTAGAAACTTAACGGACCGTGAATGAACAATAATAATAACTATGATTGTTCCGCACTTCATTCGGAATTTAGGATTCCATTTTTATTTGTATGAGGGTTGCTAGTTCTGTGTCATACATAGTTTCTTACTTACATTTCAAATGAATGTTGCAGACGAATTTCTATAATCATGCCAATTTGCAACAACATAGCCATAGAATTATTATTTCTTAAAAGCTAGGAACATAGCGATAGAATTTTTATTCTAAAAAGCCGCATGCGCCTCGTGGCTAGGGGGTCCAGGGGCCTAGCCGCGGTCCAGGGCATGGAGCATGGGAACTAATCTACGCTTAGGCGGCCTGATCTGGTGGCTTGCCTAGACACGGCGGCTCAGGGCATGGGAACTAGCCCAGGCCACCGCTGTCTAGGGCATGGGGAACTGATCTATACGATCTGCGGTTAGGGGCATGGAAACTAACCTAAGCCTAGGCCGCCCCATCTGGTTGGCCTGGGTAGACACATGCCCCAACCTTGGCACGTAGACACCTGATAGCCGGGCATGGGGAACTAGCCTAGGTCTAGGGGGTGGGTGGCCTGGCTGCTTAGACACCGCGAGTTGGGCGCCGACCCAACCTACGTGTCTACCCAGCTGGCCGCCTGGTCCCCACCTGAGCGAGTTGGGCGCTGACCCGACCTACATGTCCACCCAACCTGACCGCCTAGACACCTGGTCCCCAGCTAAAAGAGTTGCGCTCTAACCCAACCTACCTACCTGACCACCTAGACACCTGGTCCCCAGCTAAAGGAGTTGCGCGCTGACCCAACCTACGTGCACCCTTAGAGTCCACCTAAGTGAGACGTACCAAACCCAACCTGGCCTTCTAGACACCTGGTCTCCAGCTAAAGGAGTTGTGTGCTGACCCAACCTACCTCGACCCTTAGAGTCCACCTAAGTGAGACGTACGTGTCTACCCAACCTGGCCCCCTAGACACCTGGTCTCCACCTAAACGACTTATATGTGTACCCCTGGAGTTCTAAGCGACTTGGGCCCTATGTCTACCCCTAGAGTTCCGCAGGTGAGTAGAAAAAAAGTGCCACGTGTACCCCTAGAGTTCTATAGGTAAAAAAAAAAAAAAGTGCCTTCTACTGCAAAGATGTATTACTTAATATACTTTTAATTTATAAAAAAATTGGTTGGGTTTAAAAAATTACTTCTTTTATGTTTATAATAATTAAAAGATTGAAGTATTGAATAAATTGATTCCAATTAAGAAATTCTGAGTGCACTAACTCTAGCTTGCTAAAAGTTTTTCATTTATACTTCATTGAAATGTTCAATTCTATTACTTTAGAGCCTTATAATTATACATTTGAGCAATTTTTTTAAGTTCACATTAATGGTTTTTATCGTCCAACATGCATGTCGACAAAGAAATATGGAGAAATCGACATTTTTTTGAAGTTCATACTAATGGTTTTTATCGTCCAACATGGATGAGGACAAAAAATATAGATGAGGAAATCGACTAATTTATAGAACTTCATATTTTTAAAGATGACAATTGCCCCAATCAAAAACTAATTGATCTAGTGAGGTTAGATATCATTAGAAATCGTGTATTGTTTTCTTTTATTGTAATACTTTATAACTAAATTTTTTTTTATGTAATATTTTTGTTTGTGTATGAACTAATAAGTATTACTCTCATAGGAACACTTCACTTGGGTAAAAGAGTTGCTTGATCGGAAAAATTCTTCTACGAACTTCAGCACGACGCATAGTTGTCAAAAGGGTTTCAAATGGAATTATTGTTAAGATATTGCCTATGAATCGAAGCACTAAAGGTATAATTCATATTTGGACATAGGTTTTTACTTATTTTATTTTTATAATTTAGAAAAAAGTTCATTTTTATGCTAGTTGGCCTAACATTATATAATTCTATTTCTTGTCTTTGTTTTTTAGATCACAAAAGAAAGAATGACAACATATATTATTTAGGCCAAATATTGAATATCTTTTCAGAGAGAAGCATAATAAAAAACATAGACTTTTGTAGGATTAAAGGATAGCAACTATGGAGTTTCGACGAGTGTAAAAAAAATCGAACCGGGACAGTTAACAGGATATGGGCCTAGAAGCAGTTCAACTGGCTTAACCGGTATATCAGCCAGTTCAACCATTCTAATTGGGCAAGTCTGGGGTGGTAAAAAAAAGTGTTAAAATAAATATAAAATATATAAAAAAACTAATAAAATATAAAATACATATTTAATAAATGATTAAACAAAGCACATCCAAATGAATTTTAAAATTAATGAAAAAAATAAATTTTAAAGAATCTATTTGTGTTCAGGGGTATTTTTGAATTTTTTAAAAAAGATGGAAAAATGTAAAAATAACTATTAATGGGAAAAATAATTTCTAATTTTTACAATAATGAT
>NW_006500353.1:474872-485882 GCF_000471905.2 Amborella trichopoda
GGTGCGTGTGGGAGTGTGCGTGGGGCAGGCTCGCACATGCTCTCAGACGCACGTGTGCGTGTGTGAGTGTACGAGGGGGCACGCTCGCACGTGCGTGTCATGTGTTACGTGTTTGAGTGTGCATGGGGCACGCTCGCACTTGCGCTCGGACACACGTGTGCGCATGTGAGTGTGTGGGGGGCACGCTCGTACGTGCGCTCAGACATACTTGTGCGCGTGTGAGTGTGCGTGGGGCACGCTCGCACTTGCGTGCCATGTGTTACGTGTGTGAATCGGGCTGAACCGGATGGGAACCGGCGGTTCCACTACAGAACCGAGCTGAACCGGATGGGAACCGGCGGTTCTACTCTAGAACCGGGCTGAACCAGATGGGAACCGGCTGTTCTACTCTAGAATCGGGCTGAACCGGATGGGAACCGATGGTTCCACTCTAGAACCGAGCTGAACTGGATGGGAACCGACTGTTCCACTCTAGAATTGGGCTGAACTGGATGGGAACCGACGGTTCCACTCTAGAACCGGGTTGAACCGAATGGGAACCGGCGGTTGGAACTAGCACGAGCACGGGCGATTCCCGGTTTTCGGTTGGAATCGGCACGGGCACTCGTGTTTCCGAGTCGAACCAGGCGAGTCCGGTTTGACTAGCCGTTTTTTAAAACACTGGTTTTAAGTATCGTATTTCATTTTCTTGAAAGACGTGGGATTTTACTTCAAAGGATTATGTTTCAAAATCTGTGAAATTTATATCTTTGAATTACGTTTGGAAAGATGTGAAAGTGTGAAAACTAATGAGGCATATGTCATATTTTACCAATAAAATGTTCATTTTCTCTCATTTTATTGCTTTCTTCCCTATCACTTTTAGTGGCAGATACTGTATACGAGCTGTATAGTGCGTACGATCGTGCCATCGTATTTCTTTCTTTTTTATTGTTATTATTATTATTGTTATGGCCTTTAACCTTGATAGAAATTGAACCTATGATATAGCATTGCAAATCGTGAAGCACAAACTAAAGGTTACAAACACCCCAAGTTGTTATTTGTAAAATTGGATACCTGAGTGTTTCATTACTCTGTGCACAGTCATAACAAGTTGTTATCAATATTGTCGGATTCGCTTCAGAGTCTTATTTGGTTTAGTGAGAAAAATGAAGCAATTCGGTACTTTGGCCGATTCGAGGGAAGACTTCAGACAGTTTTTAAAGAAACGTTTATATAAATAAATTAAATATTATATAATAATGAAAAAAAATAAAAATTAATCTTTTTTTAAAAAAATATTTTTATATAGGCATTTCTTTTTTGACCGAAAAAGCCTGAAGCGGTCCGAATCTGACTAAAACGACAACACTACACTTCTCCTCACTTTGGTTTATGTTTAAATTCTGAAGGCTTTGGCCCCTTCGGCCGAAGCGAACCGAATTTGATAACATTGGCTGTTATCATAAATTGGATGGTTGGGCGTGTAATTACTTTGTACAGGGTCTAAGAAAATTGTTTTTATACTACATTTGCTACAATGAATACATCCCCTAGCCATAGTCCGATTTTTCATTTGAAAGTTATGGGTGATTGTACATCTTTGTACGGATAATTTGTTTTGTAATATACTCTTTTTAAAAAACCAATTGAGTCGACTACGTAATATATTTTTTCAAAAAATCGATTAACTCCACTACATAAATACGTATAAGATTTATAAAAGTACAACATAAAATTTATACAAAGATGCACATACACACACTCACATACACACATACACACTTGGTCACTCGCATGCACAACAAATGCCCACTCGCATATGCAACAATTATAAAAAAACAAAGATTTTCTTGATAAATGTCAGAAAGCCCAAACTTCAAAATCTATAAAGCTCGTAAAAAATACAATCTAGCTTGTATCCTATAATTATAGGAAAACTCACAAGTAATTGCAAACTTTTGCGACAAAATTGTGTGTTAAGTTTTTTTAATATTATGATATATTTAATGCTATCAATTTCACATATGATACCAAAGATAAAATAGTTTATAGTGTATGATCCTCGAATGAAATATTTTATGTAAATTCACATGTCTGTGTACTTTATAAGTATTATTATTTTTATTTTATAGGTGATAAGATAAGAAAAAATATATTTAAATAGACTGGTCATGTGCAGCATAGGCCTAATACATTATTAATTAGAAAATGGGATTTGGTTCAAATGGAAATCTCTAAAAGAACAAAGAAAATGCCCAAAAAATAATAGATAGAAGTAGCGAAAAAATATATAGAACCTTATAATCTTACTAAAGTTATGACCCTTGATAGAGTAAAATAGCGCAATAAAATTTATTTAACCAATACCAAATAGTTAGAATTGAGCTCAAATGATAATGATGATGATTATCATTTTTTATTTTATTTTATTTCTTTTTATTTTTTACAATTTTCTCACATGTTCTCTTCCAAAATCCTAACTTAAAAGAAAGGGAGAGACACTTATTTGTGAAAGGGAGAGCGACACTTTTGTCTGTTGGTTCTATTTTTCTCTCAGTAAATTTTGAGGGACAAGGCCCTACAAAGTGAGGTACCTAGTGGTGTTCTGTAAATATACCTTTATTCGATCAAAAACATTTTCGAACCTTGTAAAAAATAAATTAAAAAATAGAATTTCCAAATTTTAAAAATAGAAGTTCTTAGTTTGTTTTTTTCGTAATACAATTTCCAAACTTAGAGAGAGAGAGAGAAAGAGAGAGAGGATGCTTGGTTACGTTTATTTCGATCTTAAAGATTTTAAAAAATAATCAGAAAGAGGTTATGTCAGATATTTTGTACTATGTTGAGGGTATTTTCAAGCCCTGATCTCCATAGTCGGCTAAACCAAGAGCCGTGTCGAAGACCAACTCCAACTCACCATGCCATCTTCTGCCACGTATACCTGGACCACCACGGCAAATTATGATTCTGCCACGTGAGAATCTCATCTATTTTTTATGTAACGCGTGGCAACAATCCAGACCATCATGCTCATGAAACCTCCCTATATATACTGCGGCCTCAAGCCATTTGCGTTTCGCATTAGTCAGGGAATTTCCCATTCCAATAAAATTGCTTTTTATAAACTGAGTTTTAGCCCAATTTTTTTTTCCAATTTTCTCAATAAAAAAATTAAATTTGACCCAATTTTTTTTTCCAATTTTCCCAAAAACAATTACCCATTTATTATTTATATGAACAATGCCCTTTTTTTCTAATAAACAAAAAAAGAAAATTACCTGTGGGAATATTGACAGGAAATTAGAGGAAAATGAGTGAGAAATTAATAAAGCAGTCATCCCTCGAGACGGAGCCTCGTACCCTTTGCATTGAACAAATCCAAAGTGCAAGGGTAAGTTTGATATTTACTCATTTAATTTCTTCCATTTAATTTTTAGTTATTTCCTTATGAAATTGATTTTTGACTTTTATTTTATGAATTTTGATGAAATTTAAATTCAGGAAGCGGCTTCGTATGTGATGAACAACACAAGCAGGGAAGAAGCATTGAGTATTTTCACTGAGGTTGGTATTCATCAAACTCGCTCTTTGTTTTTTGTTCTTTTCCCAGGAAATTTTTTTTTGGGATTTACTTTTATTTCAATTCAGTTTTGAATATTCGATCTCAAAGTTTCTACATCAAGCATATTTCGACTTCTTTTTTACGGTTTGTTAATTCTATCTGAAAATCATGGTATTTTTTCTTTTGGAGAAAGTTTATATGGAGCCGAGGCTTTAAACAATCAAGTTAGAGCCCACCTCCAAAGAGGCTGTTTCCATGCCCAAATATCTTCGAATTGATAATCTCGACATCAATATATGTGGACAGGAGAAAAAAAAACGGATTTCAAGTTTTGAAAATAGTTCATTTTGTAACGTAATTTTTGGAACATCAAATTTTAAAGATTTTCAAGTTTTATAGTTTTCAATATAAAAACCACATCAAATATCCTCAAATTGATAATCTCGACATCAATATATATAGACAGGGAAAAAAAAAGCGGATTTCAAGGTTTGAAAAATAGTTCATTTTGTAACGCAATTTTTGGAACATCAAGTGTTAAGAGTTTCTAAGTTTTCATAGTTTTCAATATTGAAAGCACATTTGTTGACAAAGGTGCGCTCTACTTTGATTGTTTAGAGCATCGGCTCTATACAAACCACACTTTTTTTTTTCTTTGATTGATGTTTTTTATTTTCCTTGCAGTCTTTGATCAAATTCACGTTTTCTCAATAGTATCCCTAGTTTGTAAAGTAAAACTCGGTTGCCTCAGTGTTCTTCTTCCTTTCTTTTTTTTTTTTTTTTTTTTTTTTTTTTTTTTTTTTTGATATTTAATATCTCAACTCTCCAATATGACTAAAAAAAGATATGTAGAATTTTAGGTTTTATTAAGGGATTATGTACCATGACACTATATACCCTTGGGACAGGAAAGTGACGATTACTTATAACCATCTAATGTGAAATCTGATGGTGAGGTGTGCTACGAAGTTCAGAAAAAAAAAAAAAAAGAGAAAAAAAGAGCTTTTGAGTATGGTCAATTAAATAAATGCGGCCACCCAATTTTCACAAGGGTGTAGATTAATTGTGACCATCTTCCAATAAAGGTATACCATCTATTTATATAATTTAAATGATCTATTTATATAATTTTTTTTATTAATTGCGTTTTTTTTGAAAAATATATTATCAAATATTGGTGTTTTTATTTATTTATTTAAGGGTTGGAATTATATTTGTAAATTATGTTATGCATATGTTTCATTGACAAAGTTTAAATATGTCTTGTTTTTTTGGGGTAGAGATTTGAAATTCATATTAATTACTTAGATTTCTTATTTTTGGGAGTTTGATTTTTATTTTAGGGCCTTCAGCCTCTGAAGAAGACGAGGGGCGTAGAAATCAGCGATGATTTGGAGTTCTCCTCGGCGAGTTCGGGTGTTCTCCTTCCATGCCCTTTCCGCGACGTATTGACTGCACCGTTCTAGAGGATTCTATAAATCGTCTTCACAAAACCTTAGTGTTATAGGTGTATTCATGTGTAATTATATTTTTGCTTTTTTCAAGTGAGGTTTTAAATTTTTTATTCTTTTTTTTGGGTGGCTAAAATTTTGTATTATTGAAGAAAGGAAATGAAATAATGTTTATAAATGTGGAAAGTGCTTTTAAATGAAGACCGGTGGAGAAGGGAATGAGAGGTGTGCTTGCAATTGATTATGAGAAGCAATTGAACCTCCACAAGGGGAAAATTACATCCCTTAACACAAAAAAAAAAGGATAAGAAATTATGGAAAGGTCTAAATTTTTGCTAATTATTTGTTTGGATTTTGTATCTTAAATTTTTTATTATTTTAGTATAGTTTTATATAGACTGTGTACTTATTTATATTATATTGTGTTTAAAATTTTTGAAGTCTTCCTCAGGTTGCATCAGTGTACTCTAAAATCTTCTCTAACCACCTTAAAGCTTCAGTTATTTTTACTTCAAACAATGCCCCCATATAATTATGTTTTCGGATTAGTGCATGTAACCATTATTCAGCATTTCTCTACAAAAGCTTCTCAGCCGTTTCTACTTTGTCGGTTTACGTAAAAATTTTAAAAAAAATTAATGTGAGGTACAAATTTAAAAATTTAAAAATGTAGGATGAAGGTGCACCTTAAAAATTCGAGGAAAATTTAGTTTTGATATTAGAAAAATCTCTAATTGATTATTTAGACGTTTAAGAGGTGTGAATAGGAAGACACAATATTTTTTAGAGTCTTTGAAATAGTGAAAGCATTATCTGGACTATTTATTTTATTTTCAAGGTTAATTCATATATTTATAGATTTACTTGTTTATAGATCTTTTTGATGAAACATGTTTGGAGTTTAAAATTTTATAATTAGAAATGAAAATGGATTTTTAGGCTATCTTAAGAAATTTTGACACCATGATAAAATTTGGAGGGGCATATTTTGATTGTTTAAAGAAGCAATTTTATATAAACCACACCCATATAATTATCGATCCATTTCATGTTCCATTTTTCAGCCATTAAATTCCTTGGTTGCAAAACCTCTTTGGTTCTGTGAACCTTTCGATCAAACTCTTATAGAAGAAGAGAAATTGACAGTACATTTACGTGGAGGTTGCGGAAGTTCACGTCTTTTGCAGCCCCCATCAATCCAGAGAGAGGCTAATATGGTTGATCTCTTGGCTAAAGAGGCAGTTTTTAAATATGAAGTAATGGTTTCGCCTGCTCGCCCTTTAGATTTTTTAACAACTTTTCTTTTTTCTGTTGTTGTCAATTATCTATCTGAGTGCTGTAAAAAGATGTTCTCACTCCATCTTTTGCTGCTACACTAAGTGACAAATTTTTATTCAATGTTGCAATAGCTTCATCAAAACTTCATCGAGCCTCAGAATACGACCAGAAGAGCCTCAAACAAAAAGGTTAAAGCCAGAAGATTTCTACTTCCATAGGTAAAACCCTACGGTGAATTATTTTTAGGACCCTAAATTTTGGGGTTGTAACCTCTTTTAAACTATAGATTAATCTCAATTAAGAAAAAAATCCTAACTGTACCCTCCATGCAATGAAAAAATAATGTCTCCAGAGACCATTCTAAAGTTCAAATGGTGAGATCCAACTGTTTAAAAAGTCAATTTTCAAATTTTTTAATTCAAATGGTGAGATCCACTGTTAAAAAAAGTCGATTTTCAAATATATTTTTTTTAAAGAATAATCATCTGGTAATTCTTAAAAGTAATTCAAATCCTCCCAAAGTCTTCTAATTGAGGGAGTAGAAGTGGATTATGCTCTTAAGAGACCATAATATATGTGATCAAGGTTAAAGCTGCAGTATCTGGATAAAGCCAGAATTATCTCTGTGTGAAATTGCATCATCAATTTTCAAGTTCTACATCTAGGGTCCTTAAGAACCTCTTGCTTGTAGGACTGAGAATTTTAAATAGCAGGATCCCACTAAAGATCGATAAGATGCCATATAAGTAAATACAACAAATAAAGAAGGCCAAGAAAATTTACATTACATCAAAATTATCCCATGATAAAATTTGAAGGTGCACCGTACTTCTATAGCTACGATGCATCCGTATGTCAATTGCACCCCTTATAAATGGTAAAAACCCATTAAGGACATGAAATAAGGCGTAGATTTTTGGGGTGCTAGACCTTGGGTGGTAGGGCAAGACCAATCCACACAGGCCCTTTGAGAGATTTTTTTGTTCACAAGGCAAATCAAGATTGATTAATAAATTTATTGTGAAAAAGCATTTCGTATGGGTTGAGATGGCCGAGTTGGTCTAAGGCGCCAGATTAAGGTTCTGGTCCGAAAGGGCGTGGGTTCAAATCCCACTCTCAACAAACACTTTTTCAACCTAAAATATATTCCAACGTTTACTTAAAATATATTCTACCTCTTACCCAATAATATTCAATAATACCAAATATATTCAACTCAACAAATACTTTTACACCTAAAATATATTTCAACGTTTTACCTACAATATATTCCATCTCTTACCCAATAATATTCAATAATACCTAATATCTCAACAAATACTTTTTTTACCTAAAATATATTCCAACGTTTTACCTAAAATATATTCTATCTCTTACCCAATAATATTCAATAATACCAAATATATTCTACTCAACAAATACTTTTTTACCTAAAATATATTTCAACGTTTTACCTAAAATATATTCCATCTCTTACCCAATAATATTCAATAATACCTAATATATTCAATAATAGGAATGATCAGTTCTCAACAAATACTTTTCTTACCTAAAATATATTCCAACGTTTTACCTAAAATATATTCTATCTCTTACCCAATAATATTCAATAATACCAAATATATTCAACTCAACAAATACTTTTTTACCTAAAATATATTTCAACGTTTTATCTAAAATATATTCCATCTCTTACTCAATAATATTCAATAATCCCTAATATATTCAATAATAGGAATAATCAGTATATATGATACAAACTAATATATTCAATTATTCAATAATAGGAATAAGAGGATAATACTATAATATATTCAATAGGGCGTGGGTTCAAATCCCACAAGTACTTTTTACCTAATATATTCAATAAACCTAATATATTCAATAATAGGAATAGTCAGTGTATATGATACAAAATAATATATTCAATTATTCAATAATAGGAATAAGAGGATAATACTATCACAATAGGAAATAGGGGGGCCTTTTTCTTTTCTTTTTTTTTTCTTTTTTTTTTTTCTTTTTTTTTTTTTTGTAGGTTCACATAATTTTCATAAAAGGACCTAAAGAAATTAGAAAATAAAATTGAAAGTGGTCTTTCAAGGAGAGGGAAAAGGCATAGAATACGCACATTGTGTTTGAGTGAGCTTTTGGATGAAGAAATTTACCAGAAAAAAGGAAAAATAGCTTGTATAAGTTTGCGCTGACCCAAATCTCACATTTGAAAATTTATTTTGTTAATGTTAATTTGGGATTATGTAGGAATATAACCTAAGATGTCACATTTGTCCCACCCCACCACCTTGGTCAAGCTAGAGCAGGTACTACAGCAGTTTGCCTTTAGGTTATTTTGATTATAATAATAATAATGTGTTGGCTAAAAAAATGAGACTTTGGATTCCTTGGTTATTTCAAAAGATGCAATTTTGTCGTTGTAATTCTTTGTACTCTCTCCTTTTTTAGCAATAAAATATCGAATAATGTCAATAATAATAATAATAATAATACATAAACGACAACAATAATAATATTTAAAACTAACATTTCAAGCTGTTCCAAGTCTAAGTATCCAATTTGGATAGCATGTAACTTTCAATCCCTGACAATTTGTAACTTCCTATCGTTGTAGCCGGTCATCGCTCATGGTCGTCGCCGGTCATCGCTCACTCATCATGTATCATATTGTATCCCTCTTTAAGATATTCAATAAGACTGCTTATCTTTGATACAAGATGGTCACAATTCTTTAATTTGTAGATGTGAAAACTTGCGGTTGAGAGTATGTCATATGTCATTGACCGTACTCAAAATCAAAGAGAAAACAAATTTGATCTTTTTATACTAAAGATAAATAATCATGTAATGAATGTTCAGTATCTGAAAATATTTTCAGAGATTTTAAGACATGATATAAAAATAGGGTCAAGGTTGGGGTTCTTGAGCCAAACTTCAAGAGAATAACCCAACTCATGTTACCCCTATATTTGGATATTGTCTATGCAGAAATCATTTCTCTTTTGTACATAAAAGTGACAATCATTCTTACTCGTTAGAGGTCAAATTGGATAGCTTGGGTGAGTCAGAAGTCCGAGAATTTTATTTTGGGGAACTTTGTGTCCATTCAATGACACTCTGACAACCACCCATTTTGAAAGTTACAAGAATAATTGTGAACTTCATGTACAAAAGATAAATGACATTTTTGTTGACAATCCCTCTATATTGTTCCAATGATTATTCCAAAATCTTACAAAACTGGACATCTTTAGAGCACACTATTCAAATAGTTAGATGTTAATAAAACTGCGGACATGAACATGCATGTTCATAAATGTTTTGCTTGTGTTGGCACCAATGGTTTAAAAAACGGATCGGTGACCCGAATCGGGCTTCCAAAAAATCGATCCGGATCGACAAATCGGCGATCCGGATAGGGAATTGGGTGAATCGGTCATAATAAAGCTTAAAAAAAATC
The DNA here is from genome assembly GCF_000471905.2 of Amborella trichopoda. The sequence continues at coordinate 484,624 of NW_006500353.1, forward strand.
CGAAAAAATTATTAAAATTCATTATAAATATTGTTTTTTAGGAATTCAATAAGAAATGAGGGTACACCATTAAGAATTTTCATGTTTTTGAATGAATATGCGAATATTGATATGTTCTTTCCCTGCATGAACCGCCATTCAGCATTTAATTTACATCACACAAAAGGATAAACATATAATTATCATGGAATAAGTATATCAACATACATGGACTACAATAAAGCATAAAATTAGTAACATATGATCTAAAAATAAAATGATAGACGACGTTATTGTTCTTTTTGGTCACGCTGGTGCCATTGATTGAATTCGTTTAACAATTCATTGATTCGATCTAAAAACAAATCATCGATATTAGCAGGCGTCTGACTATTCCCAAATCCCTGAGTGTTAGTGTTTTGTTGTGTTCCCAATCTAAAATCCCCGAAGATTGTCCATCCTTCATGCGCACCTGCACTGTCGTGCTCATCCCTACACTGTTGCTTTTGGGACTCGATATGTGAATAATATGGCTGGGATAGGGTGGCCTCAGAATCACCATCTCTCTCATTTTCTCTTTGAATAATATGAATTAAAAAAAAAATAACAAATTTTCAAAAAAATCGATCATGGATTAAAAAAAAAAATCACAAATTTTCAAAAAATTCTATCATGGATTACAAAAAAAAATTCGATCATGGATTAAAAAAAAAAATCACAAATTTTCAAAAAATTCTATCATGGATTACAAAAAAAATTCGATCATAGATTACAAAAAAAACAAACAAAAAATTCAATCGTGGATTACAAAAAAAGAAAAAAACAATTCGATCATGGGTTACAAAAAATTCAATCATGGATTACAAAAAACTCTATCATGGGTTACAAAAAAAGCAAAAAACAAAAAATTCGATCATGGATTACAAAAAAAAAACAAACATTTTGATCATGGATTACAAAAAAAAACCAACATTTCGATCATGTATTACAAAACATTCGATCATGGATTACAAAAATTCTATCATGGGTTACAAAAAAAAAAAAAACAAAAAATTCGATCATGGATTACAAGAAAAAACAAACAAAAATTCGATCATGGATTACAAGAAAAAAAAACTTTCAATCATGGATTACAAAAATTCGATCATGGATTACGAAAAATTCTATCATGGGTTACAAAAAAAAACAAAAAATTCGATCATGGATTCAAAAAAAAAAACAATTCGATCATGGATTACAAAAATACGATCAAGTATTACAAAAAATACTATCATGGATTC
>NW_006500353.1:503889-534232 GCF_000471905.2 Amborella trichopoda
TTGAGGCCACCCTATCCCAGCCATATTATTCACATATCGAGTCCCAACAGCAACAGTGTAGGGATGAGTACGAAATATTGTAAATTAAATGCTGAATGGCGGTTCATGCAGGGAAAAAACATATCAATATTCGCATATTCATTCAAAAACATAAAAATTCTTAATGGAGTACCCTCATTTTTTATTGAATTCCTAAAAAACAATATTTATAATGAATTTTAATAATTTTTTCGAATTTTTTTAAAGCTTTATTCTGACCGATTCACCCGATTCCCTATCCGGATCACCGATCCGGATAGGTTTTTTGGAAGCCCGATCAGGGTCACCGATCCGGATAGGTTTTTTGGAAACCCGATCCGGGTCACCAATCCGTTTTTTAAACCATTGGTATGAACTAATAAGTATTACGATCACATGAACATTTTACCGGGGGTAAAAGAGTTGCTCAATCGGAATATTTCTCTTACTACCTTGTGTACAAGATACATAGTTGTCAAATGACATTATTGTTAAGATATTGCCTATAGATCGAAGTACTAAAGGTATAGAAAAAAAGGTTCAATTTTTATACGAGGTAGCCTAACACTATGGTCAGGTTGTAATTCCATTTTTTGTCTTCATTTTTTTTCATCCACAAAGAAAAGAATGACAACTTATATTCCTCATGACAACATATATTCCTTATGCTAAACTGTTGAGGGATGATAGAGGTAGCCTAACACTATCGTTAGCTTGTAATAATTATTTTTTTCAAACCACCAAGGAACGAATGACAACATATATTACTTATGTCAAATATATTTCGATGTCTTTGATAAAATTAATAAGAAACTGTTGAGGGATGATAGAGAGGAGCTTGTGCTTTTAATAAATGTTCTAAAGATCATGATCTTGAAGTCAACCCTAGGTAAGTTAAATATTTGTATGTTTTTGAGCATTGGAGTTGTTATACTCTTTTCTATTTCTATTTAGCTTGTGATAAATCAAATATGTGTTATACTCTTTTCTATTTCTATTTAGCTTTTAATAAATGAAATATATGTTGTATGCTATCCCATCCAGTTTTCTCTAAGAAAGAGAGAGGTCGACCCTAGAAATATGTGCATTTCTATTTTGTGTAGTGTAGTTGTTATACTTATTTGCATTTCTATTTAACTTTTGATAAATGAAATATATATTATATGCTATCCCATCCAGTTTTTTGGAAAATAGAGAAATACATGTATTTACTTGGTCATATGCGGATTGCTTAAGCGGTCCACTGACCTAGGCCTAGGCCCTCCGCCGAATCTGACCTAGGCCTAGACCCTCTGCCGAACCTTAGGGGCTGCCATCTCAAGGGTGGCCTAGATGCTTGCTGGGCCTACTCCCGCAGCTCTAGGCCCTCTACCTCTTCCGAGCCTTGGGCATACTGGACTCCCGCAGGCCTAGGCCCTCTGTCGAACCTTGGGGAAAGCCTAGGCCCTCTGCCGAACCAAGCCCTCTGCCGAACCTTGGGGCACCCACCTCAATGGTGGCCTACCTGCTGGGCCCAACTAGACATTGGCATCTGGGCTTCCGCTGTGCCGAGCGTCCACATGTGTGCCCGTCCAGGTTCCACAGGTCATTAATGAGAAAAAATTAGCTATCGAGGTTTAAGAAATTACTTGCAAAGAGAAGTTTAACGGGATGGATGTATTAATGAAGAGATTGAATAATTCAAATGCCAATAGATTGACTCGTGTCAAGAATTTTGAGTACTCCAACTCTAGATTACTAAAAGTTTTTCATTCATACTCCATCGAAATGTTCAGTTATAATGTTTTAGAGCCTTATACTTTATATTAGAACTATTTTTCGAAGTTCACACAAAGAGCGTCGAACATGCATGAGGACATAGAAATGCGAAAAAATCGACAAATTAAAAGGATTTCATATTTTTAAAGATAGCAATTGCCTCAATCAAATACCAATTGATCTAATGAGGTTAGATCTCATTAGTATCGTTTTCTTTTAATGTAATATTTTGTGCAGAAACTATTGAGTATTACAATCACAGAAACATTTTACTTGGTGCAAAAGAGTTGTTGGATCAGAATATTTCTCTTACTACATTGAGTACAAGATACATAATTGTGAAAAGAGTTTCAAATGAAATTGTTGTTAAGATATTACTTATGAATCGATGTACAAAAAGTATAGAAAAAAATTCAGTGTTTTTTGAAAGGTGTCATACCACTATGGTTAAGATGTAATTCTATTTTTTGTCTTCTTTTTTTTTTTTATACCCCAAAAGAAAAAAGCAAAACATATATTACTTAGGAAAAATATTTTTCGATGCCTTTATAAAAATTTATGAGAAACTGCTGAGGCATGATAGGGATGAGCTTGCACTTATTAAAGATATTTTAAAGATCATGATTGACCTTGAGGTCTGCCCTTCAATATTTCAATCTTTTTGTGCAGTGAAGCTGTTATACTCATCTCTATTTCAATTTAGCTAAATCAAATATGGATCTCAAATTTTTTTGCATTCATGTTTTTTTAAGCGAACAAGATATAATTTAAGCTGCTAAATGCTATCATCCTTTCTGGAAAAAAGAGAAATGCATATTTCCTTGTGCGAACAAGATATAATTTAAGCTGCTAAATGCTATCATCCTTTCTGGAAAAAGAAAAAAGAGAGAGAAATGCATATTTCCTTGTGCGTGTACGGACCCTTAAGCAATTTCCTTGTGCCCATACAGAATCTTCAGCAATACCCTGCAGAACCCAAGGTCACAAGCCTCAGCGGGGCATTTGGATCCCGCCTAGACGGGTATCTGCCCCACTGAGGCCTTGAAGAAATTAGGAAGTTTAAGGAGATGGATTTATTAATTAACAGATTGAAGAATTCATATGCGAATAAATTTATTCATGTTAAAAATTTTGAGTGCTCCAGCTCTAGATTGCTAAAAGTTTTTCATTCATACCATGTCGAGATATTCATTATATTGTTTTAGAGTCTTGTAATTTACATTAAAACAAATTTTTTCGAAGTTCACATATTTTTTAGGTCAGATGTATGCTGCCCATCTAGTTTTCTGGGAAAGAGAGAAACGAATATATTTTATTGTGGATATCTTTGGAAGGATGCAAGGATTGTTTCAGATTTGGAATGCTTGACAACAAATGTGTTAAGAGAAAAATTTGAAACTGACCACCGCACCACATTAGGAGAAGTCTTGTTTGTCATTGATTGAGCTGCTGCTCTTCATTCGGAATTTAGGATTCCATTTTTTTCGAATCGGTACGTATGTGTTTCTTTTATATTAAAATTAGTTCCATGTCATATATATATATTTTCTTATTTTCAAATGAATGTTACCGTAATCATGTTAGCCTAGGCAGTCCAATACTTGGGCCCCGCCAGGGCGGCCGCCCAGACGCCTCGCCTCTATGCGCCTGAGCCACCTAAACGCCTCGCCTGGCCCCGCCTGAGCCACCGCTAAGGCGCGTGCCGAGCGGAGCGCCTTGGGCCTCTCACATTTAGGTTTCAGTTTGAGAAAAAACATATCTTATGGATTACTCAAGAGAATTTTATTTAAAGAAAAAGTTGGTTAGATTCAAGATGTGCCCCCTCATGACCCACCTGGCCCTAGGCGGACGTCTAAACACCTCGCCCCTATGCGCCTGAGCCACCGCCTCCATAAGAGAATTTTATTTAAAAAAAAAAGGTTAGTTAGATTCAAGATGTGCTCCCGGCCTTGTCGCATGACCCACATGGTGTAAAAAGATGGGAAAATGTAAAAATAAATATTAATGGCCAAAATAATCTCTAATTTTGCTCTAATGATGGAAAACATTAAAATATATATTATAAATAAAACCTCCTAGTTTTTTAGATTATATATTTTTTGATTTTTTAAAAAATATCTAGCCGGTCACCAAAACCAACCGAAACCGGTCAGTTGCAAATTTTGATCTAACTGATGGTTACTGAAAATCATTTTGGCCATTAATACTCATTTTTTCATTTCTCTTTTTTTTTAAAAAAAATCCCACAAATACCCCTAGGCATAAATCAATTCTTTAAAATCCATTGTTTCATTAATCTTCAATTTCACTTGGATGTGCTTTGTTTAATCATTGAGCCACTTATCGTTTGATCTAGATCCGATACCTCAGCATATTTTATTTTTAATTTTTTTATTTATTAAATAAATATGAAATTTGGTACATATCACCATCTCAATGGGGCGTGCCTAAAAAAATATTAAAAAAAAAAGAAAGAAGCAATTTCGATAAAATACAATAAAAAAAAACACCCTTGAAATTTTCAGGGGCATTTTGGTTGTTTTTTTATTGGGGAGTATTGTTTTTATATTTGTTACAGGTGCGAGTTTAAGAGAGAAATGGATGCCAAAAATTTGGTGCAAAAATAGTTTGTAGAAAAAATAATAATAAAATAGTGTAGAGACGTGACATTGTGATTAGATAGGGGGAAGTAAATAAATTTTATGTAGTAGGAGAATTATAGAAAGCTTACCTTTTTTAAATAGAACCTAAATAAATCTTCAGTAGAACGTGTCAATCTTAAATAATTAAAATAAAGCACTAATACTCGAAAATGCAGTTTTGGGTGTCAGAAGATAAGATACAGTTGGGTATTAGAAACCTCTGTAATAGCCTGAAGAAGTATGTTTACTATTTAGATCGAGTAAATCCGTAAGTATTTGAAATTTTTGAAAATGGGTGCTCACGCTCAAGTCTTTCTTGGATCCAGCATAAAAGTGGTGCATCTCCACCATCCGTTTTGAGCACAGGTGGTTGACTTTACATGTAGTATTTATATTATTTGTGCCTTAAACCACCATCAAACCCCTAATTGAATATTTGAAATTTTTGAAAATGGTTGCTCACGCTCAAGTCTTTCTAAGATCCAGCATAAAAGTGGTGCATCTCCACCATCCGTTTTGAGCACAGGTGGTTGACTTTACATGTAGTATATATATTATTTGTGCCTTAAACCACCATCAAACCCCTAATTGAATATTTGAAATCCTACAACACTATAACGTAATTAGAGTTACCATGCAACATTTGTATGAATATTATTGACTGATATTTCACCATTGAACATACAAATATCGTACACTTTATTGATGTATGTATTGTGTGATACGAGAAGTTTATATAAGGTATCAACTATATAATGTAGAAGTAAGGTACACCTTAAAAATCTTCAAGAAAGGTTGTGTCGATGTTGAAAAACCCCACAATTGATCACCTCAGTTTCGAGATACATGGATGTAAAGAAACAAACAGGATTCCAGATCCTAAAACCAGTGCACTTGTAAGACACCATCTAGACAGATCATTTTCAAAAAAATTTAAGTGTTTATATTTCTGCTCGATCTATACCGTTTTAACACTTCAAATTCACAATTCGGAGTAAAATATTTTTTTTAGGCAAATGTAAAAGTTTTCGGCTCCAAAACCACCTCTTTTAAAAGGATTTAGAGGCATGCTTTTAATCGTAGAAGGTTGACGCCTTGTATAATCAAAATAAGACAACTATTCATCATCTGATGCAATTTTGGTGTAAAAAGCTCTTAGGACAGCCTGAGAATAATTATAAAAATTTTAAGTTCCAAAAAAAGTTCAAAACTAGTAGATCTCTATAAACAATTGAAAATATTGAAAATGGATGGTCTAGATAATGTGATACAAGATGCAATAATTTTTTGACTCATAATTTTATTTTATTTTTCCATATATCTTAATGTCGAAGATGCAATAATTTTTTGACTCATAATTTTATTTTATTTTTCCATATATCTTAATGTCGAAATGATCAATTAGGGGATTTTCCAACATCAAACCAACTTTTGTCTGATGAATTACTAAGATGCACCTTAATTCTACAATTTAACGTTGCAACCTTATATAATTGTTTTCCTTTCTTAAAAACCTTTTCTATTAACACGCAAATCTAAGTAATTAATCTTTTTCTCTTTCAATCTTGGTTGTCCACCCTATACACATATATGTCGATAGGCTTATAAAATCATCTATCATATTAATAATCTACAATGGCGATGATCACATGTATTTTATTTATTTAAATGTATGTGATAAATGATGTGCATATATATGGTGCATGCTTTTAAATGGGTGCGGTTTGGATAAGCTTGCAACCTTAAACAATAAAATTAAGGTGGAAATTCAAATTTTATCATAAATGTAATTTTGGGGTAAAAAAAAGAAAAAATCTTAGGATGGCTCAATAATCTATTTTATCTCTAATTATAAAATTTTAAATTCAAAAAATGATTCAAGTCAATTAGATCTATAAACACATGAAATTCTTGAAACTGGATGGTTCAGATAATAAGTTGAAATATACATTATTTTGGGACTCGAAATCTATTTCTATTTTCATAGTCATACATCTCAATGTCGAGATGACAATTAGAGGTTTTACAAATGGACAAAGTTTTTGTGCGGCTAACCCGTATATTGTAGAAACGTGGGCTTGGCAATAAATATATTTTTTAGCGATAATTTGATCCAATTTTTTAGAGAATATATAATCTTTAACATGGAGATCATGAATACAAAAAATAAATAAAAAAATTAAAAACTACAAACAATAATTATATTAAGAAAACATTTGGAAGGTTAGTTACACTTGATTTTAGATGGACCACTTATTTGCATCCATCTTTAAAATGGAAGCTCTCTACCTCTGGATCACATCTTGTAGAGATACGGTCCAGCCCGCATGAAACAATTTACCTTTTCCAATATCAAAACAACCATTTATGATGAATTTTAAAGTGCATCTTAATTCTACATTTCTAAGGATGCAACCGTATATAAACTTTTTGCTTTTCAAATTTAGACCGGCACAGTGTTGAATAATACCAAAGGAAAAGGCGATCCTCTAAGCTAAAGCAGGTGGCCACCCTTTATATCTTTCAGGTTTTTTTGACTTTTTACCATTGAGTCCATCAAAACAACTTTCTTTTCATGGATTTTACTGTAGTAAAAGAACCCCACCACTTTGCTATATAAACTCTCTCCTCCTCCAGTGTTCGATCAGAGATCTGGGGAGCTTCATCCTGTGCTTCAATGGCAATTCGAAAGCCAGTCCTCTGCGTTCTTTTCTTGCTATCTCTGCTCCTTGTTTCGTCAGGTTCATCTCTCTCTATCCTTCTCTTCAATTCTAGGCTTTTTTCATTTTTTTCCTACTCATATCCACTGATGATTCAAAAATAGGGTCCCATTGTTTCAAAGATGGCAGATATTTTGGAAAACCATATGATTCTCTGGCCTCTCTCTCTCATATAAACACACACACCAATCATGGATAGTATGGTAACATAAGTAACATGGATGGATGTATGTGTCCATGACTTTTGCTTGTATGGATAACATACATTAGAACTTAGACACTTTTTAACCATTATTCTTGAAATCTGATTATGAAAGTGCTAATATCACCTAAAACCCCACATGCCTCTTTAAATGGTGTTTAAGTGTGTCGTATCTAAAAAATAAATATTAAGATTGGTATTTCTGATAACACTGAAACACATATATGTGTCTATATAAGAATGGTGATAATATCTCATAAAAGGATCCCTATTCTAATGTGCATATTCTAACAAGGATTTCAAGACATTCATAAATATATACTTTGGATTTTTGGGGAAGAATATGTACATTAGAATTAAGGAAGAAAGATATATGTACATTAGGACATTTATGAAGTTGCAGGAGGTGGCATGCACCATCAGACCTAAGAAAAAAATTTATAAGAGGCCTAAGGAAGAAAGAGAAAATGAGTGTGTATATGCAGAGATGGGGAGGGTGGTGGAGGGGAGAATTTGCCAGTCACCGAGCATTGAGTTCCAGGGGCCGTGCATCATCCGAATCAATTGCGCCAATGTCTGCAAGACGGAGGGCTTCGACGACGTCCATTGCGAAGGCATCCGGTTCATCTGCATGTGTACGGAGCAATGCTGATCACTCTCTCTTCATGGTTTTGTATGTGGTGTTTTAAGGAATAATTGAGAAATTAAGGCTTGTGTATTAGCCTTTGTGGTGAATAAAAAGTGGGAGTCTTGTTGTTAAGGTTTGAATTTAGGTTTTCTGAGAGTGGGGATCTGGATTGTTAAGCTTTATGGATCTTCTTGTGGTGAGTTTTGGTCTAATGGCATCTATCTCTCTCTCAGCTCAAAGCCTCTCTCTCTACTTTTGGTTATCCATCTCAAATTCTCAAAACCCAGGTTTAGTGATTCTCTTTTGACTAGAATTGAGTAGGTAAAGAAGGGAAATTACTTTGTACGGCTGCAGCTTTATAACGTGGACGCAGTTTTTATAAGGCCTAGGTTTTAGGAAAACAAAGCAAAGCCTCATTTCAAATCCTCATCCATTTTATAAGGCCTAGGTTTTAGGAAAACAAAGCAAAGCCTCATTTCAAATCCTCATCCAATTAATCTTCATGGTCGTTCTAAAATCAATTTTCAACGCCAATTATGAAATTTGAACTCTATAATCAATTTCCAATACCAACTATAAAATTTGAACATCAAATTTCATAATTAAAACTTAAAAAGTAAAAATAAATTTTAAAGCCATCATAAGAGTTGCAGGCGGTGGCATCACATTTTCTTTGAAGGATTTTAAGATGCAACTTTTCAAAATATCGTAAAGCTTCGACCCCATGTAAGCAGTACCCAACAAAGAATTACATGTAAGGGTGGCAGTTTGCATACGGATGCATCAACTTCAAATTTTTATCATGGTATATAATTTTGATGTAAAATATTTTTAGGATCATCTCAAAATCTATTTTTATATTTACTTCTAAAATTTTAAATTTCAAAAATGGTTAAAATCAGATCTATAAACATATGAAATCTTGAAAATTTGCGATATAGATAATACGTTGTAAAATGCACTATTTATGAGGCTTAAAATCTTTTTATTTTTCATAGTCATACGTCTCAATGTCGAGATGATCAATCAAAGGGTTTTTCAACATTAAAACTACCTTTTCCGATGGATTTTTGAGGGACATCTGTAGTTCTATGTTATAAGGTAGCATCCTTGTATAAACTTTTTCCTACACTCAATGGCTCGTGAAGATGTAGCTTCCCCGAAAATACGTGAAGATGTAGCTTCCCCGAAAATACGGGATCTTTGGATCTGATGGAGTTTTAGTAAATACAAATGCCAAAAGATTTTTTACCCCTGCAGGAGTATACTATCCATAGACACCCTCATCCAAAACATGCGCCACGAGTATCTTTTAGATCTCTAATTTTGGATATGTGATCTCTAGAACCCAACAACCAACCTCAAAGAAAAAAAAAAAAACATTAACTCTCACTCTCTACGCACTTGAAAAAATCGATCCAATTACATTGTACCTATCCAAAAGTTTAAAAACTTAAATTTCTTAGAAAATAATCATCTTGTTGTACCTAGATGGATCCCTAAATATCTAATTTAAAAAAAAAAAAATTCAAAGTAAGCGTTTTGCCCGTGTGCTCCCAAGGGAGCACCGCATATGTGCTCAATACAAATTGTCATCATTTTTGCTCAATCCAAATTTTGCAGTGTTTTTCTATAAATAGAAGATTTACCTATGTTCCATGATTTGGAAAGCAAGGCTCCTACAAGAACCCAAACTCGACGACCTCGAAAGAGGGGCTGTGGTGGGGGTGGTAGTAACCCCATATTTTAGTTGCACATCATGCCCTCCAATCCCATTGACCGCTTCGAAAACCTAACCATTTAAAAAACAGATAGGGGCCTGCATCTCCCACTGAATTACCCAACAAAAAAACAAAACAAAAGCGGCCTCCTAATCTTTTTCCAATGCAAAACAACTATATTGTAAGAGGAAAGAGATAAGAAGCAACAAGAGATAATGAATATCAGATAAAATATAAGGAATTACAACTTTCAGATATGTTATTCCTCATGTCTTTTTGCTTCTTATCTCTCGTCTCTTGCAAACATATTTAAATCAAACAATTTTGATGGAGATTGAAAAAGGCAAAGGTGGTACCCTATATCCTTGAAGTCCATGGAGACTGCTATCTGGAAGATAAGCACTGTACCACTCTCCCTTCCTCTTCTGAATGAGAGGGCACATGATCCCCCATGAAAGAATAGAACCCAAAAGAAAAGACACAGTCATTATGTAAGGGCATATCATCCCCACCCCAACATAAGTGGCCGAGAAATCAAAGTAAAACCTGCAAATTTTATACTACATGCTAGGCCATTTTTTTCTTTCATAGTAATCGTTAAGTGATTAAAGGATTTCTCATATGAAGTGAGGATTGTCTTTAAGTTTGTATTTATTTATTTTACTAGCGTTCTTTGTTTCTTTCCTATGTTTCTCATTTCTTTGGTTCTCTTTCTCAGTATGTAAATAGAGTTTGGGTTAGTTTCACATCACAATGTTTCTCTCTCTCTCTCTGTTTTATTTTGAGTAAAACAATGAGGGAGCTTCATGACAGTATTACTCTTCCCATGAACTAAGCTAGAGTTTTGTTTGGCAAATCTCTCAAGAGGGTACTTCCTAATCTTACTCGATATTTGTCGTCACTAATCCTCGATATGGTAATTTTTGTTGATGGTATTTTAGGTGCATTGTTAACCAATTCATAATGATGAAGTAGTTTCTGGAAGATGAGCTACAAGCTTTATTTTTGCTCAGTTCACTACCGAATAGTTGGGAGGCCTTGGTAGTCTCCATAAATAACCCAGCACTTGGTGGGATAGTGACCATGAGTCAAATTACTAGCAACCTTTTGAATGAAGAGACGAGAAGAAGATCCTCTAACACATCAAATCTCTGTGCTCATCTACATTTATGTGAGAGGGCTCGACTGGGTGAGCCCAACACATTGTTGAAGAGAGATCCTATTTCATTAAATGGTAGTCATTTCGTGCATAAATTTGAAGGTTTTTAGATGCCTTATTAATCTAGGAAAGGATTGGGACTCAAAATTTTAGTACTTAAATAGCGATTTGAGCTGTGAAGCATGTTGCTTTGCAATTAACTGGCTGACTGAATTTTCGATTCGAATTAATTATTTTATTTAAGTGATTTTGAAAATCTCGACCAAGTTTGGATATGCGTGAGTTCCATACTTACCATTGAACTAAAAAAGAATTGAGAGCGCGGGACTATTAATAGGATTGTTCGGCCGGGTTCGAGTAGGGCTAGCATTGCCCCGAAATAGTGTAGGCTTTACTCAAGCCAGGCCCTAGCTCCGAATTCAGTTTCCTGACACGAATGTATGCCAACAACACTCGAGCGTAGCTCACACAAAAAGATTTAGACCTCATGTATGAAAATTAATATTTTAATTTACATAAGATATCATCATCATCAGTATCATCTGATCTCTATCCAAACTATTTGAGGTCGACCACATGAATCCTAACTTCAAGACTACGAAAAGAGTGAGAGTGAAAAATCGTTACCCCCAAAAAAGATAAGACCTGGGCCACAAATTGTGGCCCGACGGCTAGGCCATAATCCTGTCCGGCCCTTATTTCTTTCTGTTTCCTTTTGTATTTCTTTAATTTTACCTGCCCAGCCCCGCGTGCCCTAATAGAGCTAAGACTAGGGCTGGTCTGGCCCGTTGGCATCCTATATACATAGAACTTAAACCTTTTCCTCATTCTAGTTCGAGTTTAAGAAGTACCTAGTACCAACTCTAATAACAATAGAACTTCAACTACATTTTAATCTTAAACATTATCACATACTAACCATTTTCCAATACCTTGCAGCTTTCGTGTTGAGTACAGTTTTAAATCTTAAAAGATGCAAGAGAGAGATGTATGGAGATTACCCTCTTCTAGGGTCTATGAGGGAGTCTACCTCAAAACAATATATTTACATGACCCAAATAAATTATTCTCTTGTCTATTATATAGTTATAGAAGAAAACAAGTCAAAAATATAACTTCTGCTTTCAAAAGCCTTATGAATTTCAAATCCTGGCCCTTTCATCTATTTAATATTTAGAAAAGTACATAAAGACATTACTTACGTTTAGTATAAGGTGGTCATAATTAATCTTTACCATTGGATGTGAAATTGGGTGGCAGTATTTATTTCATTGCACAAGCTCAAAGTTCAAAAGAAATTTTTTCGAACTTTAAGATACACCCAAGCTATCAAATTTCACATTGGATGGTTGTAAGTAATTGTGACATCCCTATACCAATGGTAAATGGACTCATTGTATATACATATTTAACTTCCAACTATACTCAGCAATTCTCTATAACTAAAAAAAACACAAATATATCTGAAGAAAACTACAAACCCAAAATGATCTCTAACCTAAAATCTAGAAAATAGTAAAATAAAAGAATAACACCTTATTATACACCAATTGCTACATAGAGAAGAAAGGAAAGAAAATAAATAAATCATAAAACTAGAAAATGAAATTGAAGGGATGAGAGATTTTAAATAAATCATAAAAATAAAAATGAAATCGAAGGGATGAGAGATTTGAACGGGTCGATAAGTGAGTCCATCCCAAAAAATAAATTTTTCTCTTTTCTTTCTAATTTTTTATGGCACAATAGTTTTTCAAAGCCTAACTTGCTCATGAAGAAATCTCTGGTGAATATTAAATTCATTCCTTTCATCTATAGAATATTTAATTTTTAACTATACCCTTTAATTCTCTACAACTAAAAAAGACATAAATACCCCTAAAAAATTATAAACTTAAAATAATCACAAACTTAAAACCTATAAAATAGTAATATAATATTCTTGGTACTTATATGGTATTTATGTATGGGTGTGGTTTGTATAAGGCTGAGGCCCTAAACCTTGGGGCCACAGATACTATAGAGCATTGAGCCAAAATTTGGAAAGGTGTTTCATGAAGCCGCGGCTTCATACAATAACATGTCAAAATTCCCCAAAAAAAACATGATTCTAGTGTTGGAAAACCTACAAATCAATCACCTCCACCTCGACAATTATGGACCATGGAAAAGATACCAAAAATAGTTTATCTGAGAAACAGGCTAGAGTCGCAACCCCATATCGTAGTCATCATATTGTGGTTCTCTTTCCTACTGACTCCACCCCACTAATTCCTTTAAAAAATTAACCCCTAAACTATTTGAAGACATGGGTAGAGGTATGTCTTCTCTACTTAATTAACCAAAAAAAAAAAAAAGGAGATTTTCTATAAAGATACTATTTATCTTTTGTACGTAAATGTCACAATCATTCTCATTCATTAAATGTCAAGTTGTATGGCTTGGGATGAGTTACAAAGTCCAAGAATTATTTTTTTTAGAACTTTGATCTATTCAATGACACTCTTACAACCACTCATTTTGAAATTTGAAAAAAAAACATAATTATAATTTCTATGTACAATAAATAGTATCTTTGCAGATTTGTAAGCCATTACATAGCATTCCAATGTCATGTCCATTTTTCCAATAGGTTTTGTGATGCGACTCCGCTAAATATTTTAGAGCCGCGGCCTAATCAAATTCGGTATAGAAGGTGAGATGCCCCGCATGCACACGAGAAGTAGTGGGAGAAGATTATGTGTCACTTTACGTGGCAAAAAAGTTTATATTTTGCTTTTAGATTACTTTTAAATCGCATTAAAAGTGAGTGTGCCCCACACGCATCAATAAAGACTTACTTTGAGAGGATTTTTTTGTCTGAAATTTAAAATATTATTTTTTAAAAAAGTTAAAATTTAAGTTTTTTAACGCTTAAATCTCATTATTTAAAAATTAAACAGTATCTATTCAATCTCAATATATTATTTTTTTTCAAGTATTGGCATCATTAGTATTTCGTTTTTAAATTGAGGTTAATCTATGTATCTGGGTAGGGTTTTATCAAAGGGAGTAAAATTGACATTTTATTCTTGGCAAGCATACGGTCTACTTTTGCCAAAAGTTTTTATGCTCCCAAGAGCATATTGTCCATTTATTCCCTCTGGTAAAACGCACTCTATGAGTAATTGTAGGTTCCCAAATTGTGCGGATGTAACATTTCTATCCCATAGACTAACCTCAATTGATTTTCTAAATTACACATGCTGCATGTGAAAAATAATAATGTCTCAAGATTGAACAAAGACCTTTCAATTTTTGAGGGTGAGATCTAAGTGTTAGAATATTAAAATTCAATTTCTCTTTTAAAAAAAATCATTTAGTAATTTTTAGCTGGTTCCCAAATTTTCAAATCAACAAAATCCACCCAAGTAAGATTTCTACCCAATAGAGTAGATATATAGTATAGGCCTGCGAGAGCAGAATATACATGGTCGTTTTACACTTTGGACCCCTGTCATTCCTGGTAAGGTGAGAGCGGAATCCTAGTTGTTGAGACGGTTGGTCGGCCATATTGTTTTGTGCCAAAAATAAAGAAATCAATGCTCCTATTTACAAATGAAATGTAAGTGGTGACCTTCTATATTTGATTTCACACTACTTTCTATGATCTGAAAATGGTGACTCAGGTGGTTTTCTTGGATAAAAATAGAGCTAAAAGAAAGCAATGCTGCTATTTATAAATGAAATGTAAGTGGTGATCATCTATATTTGACTTTGCACTACTTTCCATGATCTTAAAATGGTGATTCAGGTGGTTTTCTTTGATAAAAATAGATAGCTCTTGTTGGGTTTATGTGGCCTTTAAAGACCTTATGAGTGTGTAATGAAAAACATTTAATAGAGTGGAATATAAATTCAGTAGGAGTGTGGTCCCTCGAATACCATATTAAGCAAATGTTATTTGCGTATAACGGATTGTGCTTGGCGATCTAGGCCAGTCGGTTGGAAAACCTAAGGTACCTGGGCATAAAAAATAAACGGAAAAGGGTTTTTGGGTTAGCCCTTGATGAGGTCGGAGTTTATGCCTAGATGAGTGAGCCGAGGGACAGTGTAACCCTTGTGTGTGATGGTCGGCCTATAGAGATGGCGGCCAAAACCTCATCCATGTTCCATCACACGACATGCATATAGATAGATCGTTCGAAAAAGCTAGATATCCACCTTTGGGTGAAGCATATGCATGTGCAAGAGATACCCCTATGCATCATAGAGCTATGGTCGCATCAGGTCGTGGTGACCTTAACTTGTCTCTAGGGGAGGACCTGTAATCCACAGACTGGGATTGCAACTCCTTGGCTCATCGATCAGACTTTGGTGACCCACTAATGAGCTCCTACTTGGACTGTGGGTCATGGGAAACACTAGGTCGGTTCGATAAAGCAAGTGTAGTCTGTAGTCCAAAATTGAAGGTGGAGTACCCTGTGATCGTTGATTGAATTCCTGAACCATATGGATCCACTTCCCATCATATTAATTTAATTATGTTGATTTTATTATTAAATTACTTTAGATTTATTATTTGAATTTTTGTAAGTCATTTGATATTTTATTTCTTATTTTTGGACTTATAAAAATGAAGTTATTAATTTACAAAGTTATAATGTTTTAAAATTCACTTTGTTTAAATTTTAAAATATTTCTTAAAAAAAATATAGACATGGGGCCTATAGTGCACATGGGCCCACCATGTGGGTATTAGGTGGGGCCCTAGATACCATCCATGGGTAGCATGCTCCACCCTTGGATACCTTATCTTGTTGCTTTGTCTTCAAGTTTGTTAAATATGGTAACTACATCTTGTAGCATCTGGTCAAATATTGATTAGGAAATATTGACCATATCTTATCTTGATTATTGAAATAATATCTTGACTTGATATTATTGAAATATTCTTATGGAAAATATGAGATGGAATATGCAATTTATGGTATGCATTATATCTTTAATGGTATTTAAATGTATTGATGGGAAAATGGTTTAAGGAAAAAGGGATAATGGTTTATGCACCTTCTATAATGTTGATAGCTCATCTGTGAAATGGATGACTCAAATCTGTCACCCCACAAGTCACATTGATCAACGATGCATATTCAATCTCAAGAAAGAGACAAACTTTGGGAAACCCTAAAAAAACCCTATACCTAAATTTTACTATAAAAATAGGTGCTTTCCCCCATCTCATTACACCTCTCTTTCTCGCATAAACTCTCTCTCTCTTCCCTAGGGCCCACTCCCCTCTCTCTCTACTCTCTTAGTTTCTCTCTCTACTCTTTCTCTCCCCTAAAAATGACCCTAGGCGGCATGCCCCAACATAGAGAGTCTCTCTCTCTCTCATGATCTAATCTAAGGGTTGGAAAAAATTAGGGTTTTAGCCTAATTATTTTGGAGTTAAGGGTTTTGTAGAGATTTAAGGGTGGTAATCTAGTTTGGCCGAAATTAGCTTTCCCGATTCAAGATTGAAGCTGGACCGATGTGGTGACTCCGTGTGGGGTATAAAAAGCCTGGTTGAGGTAATCTCTAGCATCTTTTCTTTTAATTATTTGTTCTTTTATTTTATATTCTCAAGCACAGTATTAGGTTGTATGAATGGCATCAAGTAGTTGAGAGTTATTTTATTGATGTGTTATTTAATTTTTGGAATTTCTATTGCTTGTAAAAAGACCATCTGTGAGTGATCTTGTTGCGAAAATTATAAGGGGTGATTATTATTTAAAAAAAAAAATTGTATTTCTCCGGCAAAAAATTACATAGATCTTTCTTTCAGCTCCATCACCAATAAATAAATAAAAAAAGATGGTGATTCAGGTGGTTTTCTTTGATAAAAATAGATAGCTCTTTCACCAATCCGAAAAAAACATGTACATGGCTCTATCCACTTTTATACGAAAGTAAATGCTTTTCCGACACTTGCGGTTTCAAGATTCTCCCGGGATTTGAAAATAGGGAAACGTTTCTATACTTCCCCCACTGCATAGAAAATATATACTTCTCCCTACATCCAGCTGTACAATTTAGATCAAGTGAGCCACTGACAGTTTGATCTAGATCGGACGCCTCAGCATATTTTATTTTTAATCTTTTCTAGTTATTATATAAATATGAAATTTGGTACATATCATCATCTCAATGGGGCGTGCCTGAAAAAACATTAACAAAAAAAAAGAAGCAATCCGATAAAATACAATAACCAAAATACCCTTGAAATTTTCAGCGGCATTTTGGTTGTTTTATTTTATTCGGAGTATTGTTTTTATATTTTTTACAAATGCAAGTTTAAGAGAGAAATGGATGCTCAAAACTTAGTGCCAAAATAGTTTATAGAAAAAATAATAACAACATAGTATAGAGACGTGACATTGTGATTGGATAGGAGGAAGTAAATAAATTTCATGTAGTAGGAGAAATATAGAAAGCTTGCCCTTTAAAATAGAACCTAAATAAAGCTTCAGTAAATGCGGTTTATATAAGGTGTCTATCTTAAATAATTAAAATAAGGCAGTAATACTGAAAGATGCAGTTTTGGGTGTCAAAAGATACAGTTGGGTATTAGAAACCTCTCGAATAGCCTGAAGAACTATTTTTACCATTAATTGCAAAATTTGAAGTTCAAAAAAATAACGTAGATCGAGTAAATCCATAAGCATTTTGAAATTTTTGAAAATGGGTGCTCATGCTCAAGTATTTCTTAAATCCAGCATAAAAGTGGTGCATCTCTATTATCCGTTTGGAGCACAGGTGGTAGAGTTTACATCTAGTATTTATATTATTTGTGCCTTATACCACCATCAAACTCCTAATTAAAAATTTGAAATCTTGCACCAATATAAGTTTATGTACCATGCAACATTTGTATGAATATTATTGATGCATATTTCACCATTGAACATACAAATATCGTACACTTTATTGATGTATGTACTGTGTGGTACGAGAAGTTTGTATAAGTAGCAACTCTATAATGTAGAAGTAAGTTGCACCTTAAAAATCTACAAGAAAGGTTGTTTCGATGTCGAAAAACCCTACAATTGATCATCTCATCTCAGTTTTAAGATACATGGATGTGAAGAAACAAACAGGATTCTAGATCCTAAAATTGGTGCACTTGTAAAACACCATCTAGACAATCTATTTTCAAAAAATTAAGTGTTTATAGAGCTGCTCGATCTATACCGTTTTAACGCTTTAAATTCACAATTAGGAGTTAAAAAATAATTTTTGTAGGCCAATGTAAAAGTTTTTGGCACCAAAACCACCTCTTTTAGCAGGATTTACAGACATGCCTTTGATTGTTGAAGGTTGACATCTTGTACAATTAAAATAAGATGCAATTATTAATTTTGGTGTAAAAAGTTCTTAAGATGGCTTGAGAATCTATTTCCATTGCTAATTATAAAAATTTAAGTTCCAAAAAAGGTTCAAAACAAGTAGATCTCTATATACAAATGAAAATATTGAAAATGGGCAGTCTAGATAATGTCATACAAGATGCAATAATTTTTTGACTCATAATTTTTTAATTTTTTTTCCATATATCTCTATGTCGAAATGATTAATTAGGGGATTTTCCAACATTAAAACAACTTTTGTCCGATGAATTATTAAGATGCACCATAATTCTACAATTTAAGGTTGCAACCTAATATAATTGTTTTCCTTTCTTAAAACCCTTATCTATTAACACGCATTTCTAAGTAATTAATCTTTTTCTCCTTCAATCTTGGTTGTCCAGCCTATGCCACACTATGTGTCGATAGCCTTAAAAAATCATCTATCATATTTTTAATCTACAATGGCCATCATCACATGTATTTTATTTATGTAAATGTATGTAATAAATGATGTACATATATATGTGGTGCATGCTTTTACATGCTTTTAGAATGGGTGTGGTTTGCATAAGGTTGCAACCTTAAACAATCAAATTAAGGTGGACATTTAAATTTTATCATAAATGTAATTTTGGTGTTAAAAAATATTTTTAGGATGGCTCAATATTCTATTTCATCACTGATTATAAAATTTTAAACTCAAAAAATAGTTCAAATCAAATAGATGTTTAAACACATGAAATTCTTGAAAATAGACGATCCAGATAATATGTTGTAATATACATTATTTTTAGACTCAAAATCTAATTCTATTTTCATAGTCATACATCTCAATGTCGAGTTGACAATTAGATGTTTTTCAAATGAACATGGTTTCTATGCGGCTAACCCGTATATATTAGAAATGAGGGCTTGGCAATAAATATATTTTTTAGAGATAATTTGATCCTAATTTTTAGAGAATATATAATCTTTAATGTGGAGATCATGAATATGAAAACTAAATACAAAACTGAAAACTAGAAACAATAATTATATTAAGAAAACATTTGAACCGTTAGTTACACTTGATTTTAGATGGACCACCTATTTGCATCCATCTTTAAAATGGATGCTTTATACATCTGGATCACATATTGTAGAAACAAATGTTAGTCCAGCCCGCATGAAACAATTTTTCTTTTCTTATATCAAAACAACCATTTATGATGAATTTTAAAGTACACCTCAATTCTACATTTTAAGGTTGCAACCTAATATAAACTTTTTCTTTTTCAAATTTAGACCGGCAGGTTCTAGAAAGTACTGAATTATACCAAAGGAAAAGGCAATCCTATAAGCTAAAACAGGTGGCCTCCCTTTATACCTTTCAGATTTTTTTTTTTACCATTGAATCCATCAAAACAACTTTCTTTTCATGGAATTTACCGTTGTAAAAGAACCCCACCACTTTTTCTATATAAACTTTCTCCTCCTCCAGTGTTCAATCAGAGATCTGGGGAGCTTCATCCTGTGCTTCAATGGCAATTCGAAAGCCAGTCCTCTGTGTTCTTTTCTTGCTTTCTCTGCTCCTTGTTTCGTCAGGTTCACCTCTCTCTATCCTTCACTTCAATTCTAGTTTTTTTATTTTTTTCCTACTCATATCCACTGATGATTCAAAAATAGGGTCCCATTGTTTCAAAGATGGCAGATGTTTTGCAAAACCATATGATTCCCTGGTCTCTCTCTCTCATAAACACACACACCAATCATTGATAGTATGGTAGCATTAGTAACATGGATGGATGTATGTGTCCATGAGTTTTGCTTGTATCGATAACATAATAAGTAACCATTATTCTTGAAATCTGTGTTAATATCACCTAAAACCCTACATGCCTCTTTAAATGGTGTTTAAGTGTGTCGTATCCAAAAAATTAATATTAAGATTGGTATTTCTGATAACACTAGCACACACATATATGTGTCTATATAAGAATGGTGATAATATGGTCTCATAAAAGGATACCTATTCTAATGTGCATATTCTAACAAGGATTTCAAGACATTCATAAATATGTACTTTGGATTTTTGGGGAAGAATATGTACATTAGAATTAAGGAAGAAAGATACATGTACATTAGGACATTTATGAAGTTGCAGGAGGTGGCATGCACCATCAGACCTAAGGAAAACATTTATAAGAGGCCTAAGGAAGAAAGAGAAAATGAGTGTGTATATGCAGAGATGGGGAGGGTGGTGGAGGGGAGAATTTGCGAGTCACCGAGCATTGAGTTCCAGGGGCCGTGCATCATCCGAAGCAATTGCGCCAATGTCGGCAAGACGGAGGGCTTCGAGGATGGCCATTGCGAAGGCATCTGGCTCATCTGCATGTGTACCGAGCAATGCTGATCGCTCTCTCTTCATGGTTTGGTATGTGGTGTTTTAAGGAATAATTGAGAAATTAAGGCTTGTGTACTAGCCTTTGTGGTGAATAAAAAGTGGGAGTCTTGTTGTTAAGGTTTGAATTTAGGTTTTCTGAGAGTGGGGTTCTGGATTGTTAAGCTTTATGGATGTTCTTGTCGTGAGTTGTGGTCTAATGGCATCTCTCTCTCCTTTTGGTTATCTATCCCAAATTCTCAAAGCCCAGGTTTAGTGATTTTCTTTTAGCTAGAATTTGAGCACGTAAAGAAGGGAAATTACTTTCTACGGCTGCAGCTTTATAAGTAATTACAAGGCCTAGGCTTTAGGAAAACAAAGTAAAACCTCCTTTCAAATCCTCATCCAGAAAGCTTTTTAATCTTCACGATCGTTCTAAAATTAATTTCCAAACGTCAATGATGAAATTTGGACTTCAAATTTCATGATTTAAAGTAAAAATATAAGAGTTGCAGGAGGTGGCATCAAATTTCTTTCAAGGATTTTAAGTTGCAACATCTCAAAATATCGTAAATGCCATGCCAAATGATTTCTTACACCTACGGGTGTATACTACCCATCTACTCACTCAGCCAAAACATACGCGGGGATCATCTTTTAGATCTCTAATTTTGGATATGTGATCTCTAGAACCTGACAACCAACCTCAAAAAAAACAAAAAAAATTAACTCTCACTCTCCATGCACTTAAAAATTCGATCCGAATATTGCGTTGGAACTACCCAATTTTTTGAGGGATTGATCTACATATTTAATTTTTTTTTAAAAAAATCCTCCCTAGTAAGTGTTTTGCCCGTGTGCTCCCAAGGGAGCATAGTGTATGCGCTCAACACAAATTCTTATCATTTTTCTCCCATTTGAAGTTTTGCATAAATGTTTAAGGAATTATCCAAATTTTGCACTGTTTATTTTGTAAGCAGAAGGTTTACCTATGTTCCATGATTTGGAAAGCAATGGTTCTACGAGAACCCAAACACGACGACTTCCAAAAATGAGTTGGGGTCGCGGTGGTAACACCACAGTTAGCAAGTCAGGGAATAACAAAAAATTGGCCCATTATAAAATCATAATTAAAACGGTCTTGGTCTAAAAACTCGGATGCAAAAGACCGGGAGAAAAATACAGATCGGCAAACATAATGTACATAAATATATCACAAATATATCGGATTAACCTAAAAAATCAGAGTGAAAAAATCGGATATGTTTAAAATTTAAAAAAAATTAAATTTTCTAAAAAATAAAACAATTTGTAAAATAAAAACAAAGATTTAAAATTTTCTTTAAAATTAATCGTCTAATAATTATTAGAAAGTTCTCAATGTTTTAGGCCGAAAAATATAACCTAGGGTTTTGACCGAAGGAGTACATGGGAAGTATGCGAGAAAAGTAGAGGAGCTCAAATACTATGACTTGCCTGTCCATTTGAAATGGCAACATCTCACCCGAAAAATAGGACACTTTGAAATACGCGTCTCTCTCCATTTAAAGCCATATTTCTCTATCTAAAAAGCGTGGCTCGGCCGCACTCCTATTTCTCTCTCAAAAACGGCCTTGACATTTTTGGTTGCTTGGTCAAGGAGAAGGGAGAGGGGTCCAGGATGCTAACTTTTGGTTTTGTAGAGAACGTAAATTTTTTAAAAGCAACACAATTTTTAGAAGAGATAAAAATAAAAATTTTATAAAACAGGAAATAGTTGTACAACTTTCACTCTTTTAAGGGATAAAATTAGAAGTTTCACACCTACCCAAAAAAAAATAAAAATCAGAAGTATTTCATAAAATGGGAAAAAGTTAATTTTCAAAAGAAGTCAAATTTTGAGGTACAGATGGAAGTTTTTTTGAACCGTTTTTTTTTAAGTTTAATATACAGCAATTAAAACTTTCTTGTGAAAAAAGCATTTTTTTCCTTCTTTTTTTTTTTTTTTTTTTTTTTTTGTAAAGAAGCGCAGATTTAAATATGGTACTCTCAAATCCCACTGCCAGTTTTGAAAACCTAACCACTTAAAAAACCGGTAGAGCCTGTAATCCCCACATAATTACCCAAAAAAAAAAAAAAAACTTAACGACCGAAGTTTGACCCGCTAGTTTTCCTGTACTGATCGGGCTAGACCGCCTCCTGATCTTTTTCCAATGCAAAACAACTATACTGTAAGAGACGAGATAAGAAGCAACAAGAGATAATGAACAACAGATAAGAGATAAGGAAGTACAACTTTCCGATATGTTATTGCTCATCGCTTTTTGCTTATTATCTCTTGTCTGTTACATATATATTTAAATCAAACAACTTTGATAAAGATTGAAAAAGCAAAAGAGGTGGTACCCTATATATCCTTGAAGTGCATGGAGACTGCTTTATGGAAGATCCCCACTGTACCAGTCTCCCTTCCTCTTCTGAATGAGAGGCCACATGATCCCCCATGAAAGAATAGCACCCATGAGCAAAGACATATTCACTATGTAAGGCATTCCCAACCAAACATAAGTGGCCTAGAAATCAAAGTAAAACCTGCAAATTTTATACTACATGTAAGGCCATTGTTTTCTTTCATGGTATTGGTTTAAGTGATGAAATGATTTCTCATACAAAGTGAGATTGTCTTTAAGTTTGTGTTAATTTAATTTTTCCTAGCGTTCCTTGTTTCTTTCTTATGTTTCTCATTTCTTTGGTTCTTTTTCTCAGTATGAAAACAAGTTTGGGTTAGTTTCACATCACAATGTTACTCTCTCTCTCTCTAAATTTTGTTTCAGTAAAACAATGAGGGAGCTTCATGACATAGTATTACTCTTCTCATTAATTAAGCTAGAGTTTTGTCACGCAAATCTCTCAGGAGGGTATTTCCTAATCTTACTCAATATTTGTGGTCACTAGTCCTCGATATGGTAATTTTTGTCGATGGTATTAGAACTGCAAAGTATTGTTAACCAACTCACAATGATGAAGTTGTTTCTGGAAGATGAGCCGCAAGCTTTATTTGTACTCAGCTTACTACCGAATAGTTGGAAGACCTTAGTAGTCTCCGTGAATAAGTTAGCTCTTGATGGTATAGTGACCATGAGTCAGGTCACTAGCAGACTGCTAAATGAGAAGACGAGAAGAAGATCCTCCAGCTCATCAAACTTGCAAGCTCTTATCACAAATCGAGAAAGGTCTGAGAATGTGGACCAAAATTGATCAAACCAATCTAATGATAAAGCTAGATCGAAAACGAGAAAAGGGTTGAGATGTTTTCATTGTTGGCAAGGAATGGCACTTTAAGAAAGAGTGTTGGAAGCTCAAAAAAGAGCGGAATGAGGATAATGCCATGAATAATGGTAGGGAAACTACTGCAGTGACTACATATGCTGGTGTTGTCAGAAACTTTGGTGACAGGTGCATCGATATTGCATTAGGTTCATGCAACTCGGACTGGGTTGTAGATACCGGTGCATCGTTTCATGCTACCCCACATAGATATTATTTTGCTTATTATAAATATGGAAAACATTGGTTCCTCAAAGACTATGGATAAGGCAGATGAACCCATCAAGACAAATATTGGGATAAAGCTGGAGCTAAAGGAGATTAGACATGTGCCAGATATCCATCTTAACCTCATCTCATGAGGATGTTTAGATAATGAAGGGTACCACTCAGTGTTCTATAAGAGACATTAGAAGCAAACAAGGGGATCTCTTGTTGTAACAAAGGGCAAGAAGTGTTGTTCACTCTATAAAACGCAGGTAAATATCTCCAATAACGATGTTAAAGTTGCCATAAAAGAACCCTCACTATACATGTGGCACAAGCGTGTCAGCCATACGAGTAAAAACTAAATGCAAATCTTGGCAAAGAACCAATTATTCCCAATGTCAAGAATGCATCTCTAGCCACATGTGACCATTGTTTGCTAGGCAAACAATATAGAGTCTCATTCTCGAAGAAGAGCTTTAAATATATGAAAATCATGAGATTTTGCGTATTCAGATGTGTGTGGTCTCATGGATATGAAGTCGTTTGGTGGCGCATCATACTTTCATCAATGATACCTCAAGGAAGGTGTAGGGGTACTTAATGAAATCGAAAGATCAAGTGTTTGAGATCTTTCAGAATTTTCATGCTAAGGTGGAAAGGGAGATATGCAAGTTTTTGAAGTGTCATATAGATCAAATAATAGGGGGAGTACACCTCGAATGCTTTTAAAAACTATTGTTTCAAGAGTAGCATAAGGCACGAGAAAACAGTACCATATATACCCCAACATTATGGTGTGTCAGAAATAATGAACCGCACTATTATGAAAAGAGTTAGGTGATTGTTATCCGCCAATTCGTATTGGGGTGAAACAATCATCACATTATGCTACCTAATAAATAAATCCCAATCATTCCCTCTAGATGGTGAAATCCCTGAGAGAGTTTACATCGAAAAAAATATCTCTTATTCACACTTGAGAGTGTTCAGGTGTAAGGCATTAATGCATATGCCCAAAGAACAAAGATCCAAGTTGGATGAGAAAGCACTCCTACCATGAGAACAAGAAGGTGATCAGGAATAGAGATGTAATCTTTCAAGAATATCTTACCATTGAACGTGTGAAGAAACCAGAAAAATCATGAATCTTCAATGATTCAGAATTGGTCATAGTTCCTCCCACCGTGATACATGGAGATGGGGGAGAAGTGCAACACGAGTTTGACATGTCAGTTTTTGGTGATGTAGAGTAGGGGGAGCAGCCTATTCAAGAAGTATCACATACAGTTCAACCGAGAAGGTCCTCTAGAGGACATAAGCCTTCCACAAGATACCCAACATCAAAGTATATATTATACACTAAAGGGGGTGGACCACAAGCTACCACGAAACCCAGGCTGACAAATACAAAAGGGTATGGGTTAAAGTTATGTAAGAGGAAAAATAATCATTGCATAAAAACCAAACTTATGACCTAGTAAAGTTACCGAAAGGCAAGAAGGAACGAGAGTTAAGTGTCATGCAAAGCCCTTGAATCAAAAGGAAAAAGAAAAACAGGCAGAAAGTGCGTTATGGGTCGATCATAGGAAGCTTAATGTACGTCATGGTGTGCACAAGGGTTAATATTGCACACATAGTTGGCGTAGTGAGCAGATTCATCGCTAATCCTGACAAAGAATATTAGGCAGTAGTCAAATGGATATTCAGATATCTCAAAAGAATATCCAGCGTTTATTTAAGCTTTGGGGGAGGAAAACTTGTGTTACAAGGGAACACAAATGAAACCATGGCTGGAAAACAAGACTCCAAGAAGTCAATTTCAGGTATCTATTTACTTTTGCAAGAGGTTGTTTCATGGTAGTCCAATTTACAGAAAGGTGAGAGAGTGTTGCGACTAGGTAAAATCCATACCGACATCAGTACGTCAGATATGATGACAAAAACCTTGGCCAGAGATAAGCAAGCGTTGTCTATAAACATAGCTAGCATGGGTACCATCTGAGTACATGGTTAATCTGCAAAGGAAATCCTCCCCATGGGACAGGAGGGGGAGATTGTTAAGAATGTATCTCCTATGTCAGAGGACTTATATGTTTTTCTCATTAAACGGCAATTTGGGAATACAAATTTGTGAGTTGTTGTAAATGGATAAATATCATATGAGATGCATAGAGATTCTGGGAAACAAAATATCATCCCACTTGCAAAGATAAACCTCATGTGAAGAGACTGGGGGCTTCTCAAAAGAGAAATCCTCATGTAGGCCTCACATATGAGATGAAATGAGATCAAATAAAAGTAATCAAAGATTTCATCCTTATCTCGCCTAAAGAGATAATGAACAGATCTAGACCCACATAAAAGGGAGCCCCATGTTAAGGCCTTGTGTCTCTCTCTTGCCAAAAATGTAATCCTCTTCATGGGGGTGTGCCTCTCTATTTACAGAGACAGTCATAGAGAGCTTGGGAGTAGAAGAAATATACGTATACAGAAAGATTTCTCTTAGAGAGAAGAGACAGGCATGTTATAGAGAGAAATAGTGTTTATATGAGTTTATCGTAGTGCCTCTTAACAAGAGAAAAGCCTAGGAGAGACAAACCCAAACATAGAAAGAGCCTCTGAGAGAAAGAGAACCTTAGATAAGGGAAAACCTAGGAAGACAAAGTCTTTAGAAGAAGTCAGGGAGCCCAAGAAAAATTGCTTCTCGGACGAACTTTATAACCATTGTATTTAATAGTGGATTTTATCTCTTTCTCCTTTGGACATAGCCTGAAAATATTTATTTCAAAAGAGAAATCCTCATAAATAGATTATTTTATTTGAGTGAATTTGAAAATCTCGACCAAGTTTGGATATGCTTGAGTTCCATTCTTACCATTGAACTAAAGAATATTCTCGAGTACGGGACTATTAATAGGATTGTCAACGACCGGGTTCGAGTTGGGCTAGCCTTGCACCAAAATAGTATAGAGTTTACAAGGGCCAAGCCCTAGCCACGAAATCAGCATGAATGTATGCTAACAAGGCTTGAGCCTAACTTAGACGAAAAAAACTTAAATCTTATATATAAAAAATAATAATTTAATTTATATAATATATAATCATTAACAGTATCATTCGAGTCTTATCCAAACTATTTAAAATCAACTACCTTAAACCCGTAGCCTACTAAAAGCGAGAGAAAGTAAAGGATCGTTACCTCCGAAAGAGGGCACTTGAGACTCAAGATAAGAGGGTACTTCCAAATTCCATGCATCCTACGCCATTGTTAATTGTGAGTGTGACAGTAGACAGCCGTATTCAACGATAGCCTTCAATATTTTGCACTAGAGAGAGAGAGGCGTGGAGGAGAGAGATAGATCAGGCGTGGAGCTCATGTTTTGTCTGGAGAGAGAGAGAGAGTGTGTTACTAGTTCGAGCGTCTCAAAATGGTGGCACTCTAATTAGGTAGCGCATTGAATTTGGTGTGGCCAAGACCAATTGATGCGTTTGTTAGAGAGAGAAAGAGAGAGTTCGAGAACCTTTTGTGGCCAGAAGTTGCTCTCATTTGAAAGCCACACACACATGAAGGGGACCCTCTCTCTCTCTCTAACTTACTCTCTATCCATTGGACCACGGTACATGGCATGCAATGCGCGCCGCAAAAGCCTTCATTACGCAGAGAGACAATCGGAGAAATCGAATCTTCTACACGAGTCATTTATCGACCCACACATGTGCACCTTCCCATTATACAAAATCGTGAGTCACCACGGCTCTTCTAAGCAACAGCTTCTCTCTCTTGATCTTCCTGCTTTCTGGTATCGCAAGAAGTCCACTAAGCAATCTCTCTCTAGGCAACCTATTTCGTTCGTGTCGCCGAACACACTCTCTCTCTCTCCTCTACTCTAAACCTCTCTCTCTACCGCTACTATTAAACATCGCTCTCTCTATGCCACTACTGCAAATGTTACCACTACTACAAATCCCTCTCTCTCTATCTTTCTCTCTCTACCACTATTATAAATCTCTCGCTCGTGTTACCACTACCATATACGTTTCTTTCTCGTGTTACCAATGCTATAAAGTAGGGGTGGCACTGGACTCGGACCCAATTTGGGTATATTTGACACGGGTTTGGGTATGGTTTCAACATTTTGACCCAATGAGTCTAGTCGGGGTCTAACAGCTGGATCCAAATACTATTTAGGTTTGGGTCTGGTTGGACCCGACCCATACCTATAAATTGTTGGAGATAAAATACTTCAAGCTCTATTTATTTGGGCGTATTAGGTATCATATACAACAAGAATTCATAATCATCTTTAGCTATTAAACGACAAATAAGACCACTTGAAATCCAATGGAAGATAATTGTGAACTTTGTTTTCATAATTTGAGTATATGATGGTAAAGAAAGAAAAAAAAAAAAACTAATAGTGAGGGAGGTAATGGAACCGATCAATTTCGAGACCCGCTGGATACAGATAAAAGTCTAACATTTGGACCCGAAGAGTCGGGTCTGAATCCAAAACCTGAACTCGAATGGTATTAAGATCTTGGTCCAGGTCGACCCGGACCCATCCAATACCCGACCCGTTGCTACCGCTACTTTTGTTACTATTACTATGAACATCTCTCTCACGTGTCCACTACTATAAACATCTCTCTCAACAAACGGGTTATGAATCAAACCGAACCAACTCCACCCAAACTGCACCCCCCATCCACATTACGTGACATTTCCCACTCGCCCCAAAACTGTTAAAATCACGGGATCAAGCAAACCCAACCCAAACCAACTTTCTCTCTACTTATCACCAATATACCCTTTACTTTTCTATAGCCTCACCTCTGAACTCTAAACTAACTCCCGCATAATTTGGAGTAATATTCCCGAAATCCAAGGGTGAACCCAAGGGCATTCTTGTAACGTTGTTAAAAGGGGCGTGTTTAGGTCGTACGATGTACCGAAACCGGGTTGGATAAAAAGGAGTAGAGAGAGAAAAAAAAAAGCTGTTTAACTCCTGAGTATCAAAGTTAGAGAGAGAAAGGGGGAGTTGGCTCTAACCAGAAAACGTTTAAATGTAGCATTCAATGCCATTTTCAAGCTAGGAACTACAAGGTAAATCAATCTCCAAATTCTAGAGAGAGAGAAAATGTACCATTCATTGTCAATTTCAGGCTTGGAACTGCGAAGTAAATCTCTCCCCAAATGCCAGAGTGAGGGGGAGAGAGATGACCGCACCCAAAAGAGATATGACTCGCTTAGTATAGGACCCACCCCCGGAAGAGAGAGAGGACTCGCTACTGTAAGGATGGCAACTGGTCGGGTTGGGTCTTGATCTGGAAAAAACGATAGGGTACATGGACCCAACCGGATCTAAATTCACCTGACTAGACCCAAAAATATAGGATACTTGGCTCCAAAATTAAAATATCTATATATTCAAAATATTTCATATATTGAGACTCAAAAAATATTAATGGACTCGGACTCGGACTCGGACTTGAATCGAGACCCAATCCGCTGGATCCAATTTTTGGACCCATACCCTGCTCCAGTGGAGTTCCTTATCCATTACCACTCCTAGCTATAGACTTCAATGGGGACGAGCAAACATGAGGGGAGAGAGATAGAGAGAGAAACAACACCACCTAAGATTGAGTAGAGAGATGATCAATTAGGGGGAAAAGTTTTATATAGAGCCGAGCTCTTAACAATCAAATTTGCGCCTACCTAAAAAATTTCACTAGAAGAGGTTGTTTTGATGCTCAAATTGATCGTGTCGACATCAAGATAGATAGACATAAGAAAAAAATAAATTTCAAGTTTTGAAAATAATTTATTTTATAACACATTTTTAGACTGTAAATTTTTAAGTTTTCATAAATCGATCTACACTATTTTTGAAATTTTAAACTTTATAAATATAAATAAAAATAAATTTTAAGACTATCACAAAGATTTTCATTATTGAAATCACATTTTTGAATACCATATGAAGGCGGACTCTAATTTGATTGTCCAGAGCGCAGGCCCTATACAAACCGCACCCCCAATTAAATGGGACCTGGACCTCTTAAAGACGGAGAATGGGCATTCTGAATGTGAGAAAAGGCCTCACCTAAGCCGAAGAGAAAGGCAGATGACTCGGTATTTATAGGATCCACCAGATAAGTAAGAGAGTGGGAAAGTAAAGAAAGGCAATAATGAGAAACTATGCAGTTTTAGAGAGAGAAAGGGAGAATAAATAGTGAGGGTTAGAGA
>NW_006500353.1:536450-590457 GCF_000471905.2 Amborella trichopoda
CTCTCTCTCTCTCTCTCTCTCTCTCTCTCTCTCTACAGTATTTACCTCATCTTCTTCTTTCTGAAACTGTAGTACTGTTCGCTAATTAATTTCTCTAGCAACTTGTCAATATTGCTGCTCTCTCTCTCTCTCTGAAACTGTACGAGGGTTCCCTTGATTAATCTCTCTAGCAAAAGTCAGTGTTGCTGCTGCTCTCTCTCTCTGACATGAGTGCGGCTGCCCTCATTTCTTTCGCTCTCTCTCTCTGAAACTGTAGGAGGGTTCCCTTGAAATCTCTCTAGCAAATGTCAGTACTGCAGCATTGCTGCTGGTGCTGCTATCTCTCTCTATCATGAGTGCGGCTGCCGTCATTTCTTTTGCTCTCTCTCTCACCGTAACGTCAGTATTCCGTCCAGTGCCCCATTCACCCAACCACGAAGCATTCCACCGCAAACGTGCCGAAATTTCGGATCGCCTCAACTTATTTGAGCAATCTCCACGTGGACTCTGGACTCGTAAAGCCACCACTCGGAGTTCGAATCCCATTGTTGCCGCTACAAATATGAAAACTTTCGATAAAGTCAAGAAATACGAAATAAGATTTCTTTCTTATTTTCTTCATTTATTGAAATTCTTTTTTTCTCACGTTTCTGAAAAGAAAATAAAATAATGAAGAGTTTAGTTTTTTTATTTGTTTAATGATTTAAACCCAATAAAATAGTGATTTTATTTTTTTGAGCATGTATAATATGTATATCTACTTCTGTCAAAGGAGCTACCTGGGAGATTTTTTTCAACCTAATATGAATTTTGAGTTTTAATAAAATTCAAATTTTGAGTTTTGTAGTCGTTAGATCTCACCTTTAAAGATGGGACAAATAAGGGATTTGTTTGTAATATGCTTTTAAATCTTGTTTATTATTTTGGCAAAGATTGAAAAGTGTTTTGGTTATGAATACTTATTTTTAAATTTTATCTCGTTTTTGAAAAATTTTAAAAATATCTCTGGGCTACAAATTAAATTTTTAAAACCTATGTTTTTTTACTACTTTTCAACTTCATTTGGATGCGTGTTGTTTAATCATGATTTAAATACTAGATTTTTTTTTTTTTAAAAACACTTTTTAAACCGGCCCGGACCTACCCGATTAAGCCGGTTGAACTGACAAATTTACCAGTTACCGAGACCCGGTCCTTGGCGGCCTGTTTGATTTTTCTAACACTACTTTACACATTATTTTTTCAAGTGCATAAAAAAATTTGGGTAGTTTTCCATGGAAGTTAATCCCTTGGTTAAAGAAGTTATATATAAAAGTCCTAAATAGATCTATAAGGGAGTTAATAGGCAGTATACACCTGCCGAAGCTTAACAACTTTTGGCTTTATCTTTTTATTTTTCTTTTTTTGCTTGTTAAGAATTCGTGAGGAACGCAGTTGGTTACGCAAGATTCACAGGGGACCTGTTATCTCAATTCAAATGACCGAAATACCAACATTAAATTGTGAAATGACCCTAACTTTTCTTGAAATTATCAAAGTGATTCCTCACAGGTCACAATTATCGGTCCCTAAATTTTCAAAATAAAAGATGTAGAATTAAGGAAATAAAAATTGTCTCATGCAGCATCTCCAAGTATAAAGCATCCATCTAAAGGATGAGGCAGATGAGGCAAATAAGTAGTCTTTCTAAATGGAATTAAAACTAACAGTCTAAATGTTTTTTTAATTGAATTAATATTTTTAATTTTTAAAATTTATTTATTTATTCATATTCATGATTTCCATGTTAGAGATTACATGTTTTTAAAAATTAAATTCAAAAATCCATCACAAAAATAAATATTTAAGAGGTGACTCATTTCCACATGGACTCAAAGAAACCATTTCCTTGAGGAAATATTAATGTTCCCTTACCAAAACAACCCACCCTAGTTTTTGAAGTACTCCCTAGAGTTTTATGAGATTTCTACAGGATTCGTTGGTTTTGTTGGTGTATTGCAACTTTCTTTTTTAGTATAATGGCCATATGGATAGTTTGTTGGGAAATTTGTCGGATAACTAGTCAGAGATTAACAATTTAACACTCTTGATCCATATTTTTTGGATTAATTTTAAAATACCCTAAAAAAATAACATGTGTTTTTGAGTTGGAATAGTGCGAAAATGGAAAATTGTTGAGTAGTTCATCTCTTACGGGTATTCGGATAAATTTGCCTAGTTTGTTTGCCTCTTTTCTACTTAATTCTGTGCTGAAAAATTATAATAGTTGTTATGTTTTAAATAGATAGTCCTTTATACATAGGGGCTTACATAGCATGTACAACGACAACCTCAGGAAAAATAATTACTTAGGAGGATTTTTTTTAATTCAACAGATAGGATAGATATAAGTATCAATGGATGACTATTTCAAGGAAAAAAGATTGGATTTTGAGTTATTAAACATTCTGTATATTTTCCTCCAAAATTTGGACGGTTTTTGTTTAGTCTTAGGAAATCTTCTTTTTTTTTTCAGGCACATAGAGTGTAAGTTAAAAATTTTACCTTTAAGATTGGTGGCTGGGTCATAGAGATTACATCCCAAAATTTGATATCTAAAACATAATCGTAGCATGAGTTTTGGCTGAGCAGGGTAGATAGGGAGTCTACTCCTATGGGAGCATGAAATATTTTGGGTATACAAAAACTCCAGCAAAAATAAATGAAAGAGCTCCCTTCTCTATTGCCAACCAGAATTATAAAATGCAAAACAAATAAAAACATATAGTAACTTGGGTTTTTATGTTAGGACTATTATTAGGGTTTTGTGTATATAAGGCCGGCCCTAAACAATCAGGTGTACCATCAAATAGGGCCAAAATCTATCATAAATATTTATGATGGCCTCAAAATTTATTTTCCTCTAATTATAAAATTCAAAGATTCAGAAATAATGTAAATTGAGCATATCTATGAACACTTGAAAATATTGAAATTGACGGTCTAGATAATACATTATATATAAGATGTACTATTTCTAAAACTTGAAATCTACTTTTTCTCTTGTTCTTACTTCTTCAGGTCGACATGATCGAATTTAAGAGTTTTTCAGTATTAAAACTTCTTTTAATGAATTCAGTATTGAAATTTCTTCTAATTAATTTTTCAAGTACAACTTACTTTGATTGTTTAAGGCCTTACCCTTACACATAAACATTTTCCTTTACTATTTCACTCGTATAGTTTGATTTAATATCAAAACACTCATCAAAAGATATGTGATCATGAGTTGAAATAGTTGTTAATGTATAAAACATTTGATAGCATATATCTTGGGTGATTTTGATAAATTTCCTGAAGTTTTATAAAAAATAATGACCCCATGTTTGAAATAAGATAAAAAAAAGGTGGATTTCTCAAATGTTTGAATTAAAGGGATTGTGTACTATGAAACTATTTATTTTTTATACGAAGAGGTCACGATCATTTCTAACAAATGTGAAATCCAAAAAAAATGCATTAACACATTTGAGAAACTTTATTTTAGATTTTGTGCCAAAACAAATGGCACATCCTCAATCACCACACGCGTTCAAATTTAGTGGGTTAATGATGATTGTTAAATGGTCTACATATTTCCAATATTAAATAGTTTAAATATCAAGAGTAATTTGATAAATTCCCCCCAAAAGAAAACATAGTAGAGAAAGCCCACCATTGTCCCTGACTCTCTAGAATGTGTAAAAATTTTCAGGATAACATTTCGAAGAATCATTGGGAGCAAATCAACAGAGGACTTCTCAGGCGTCCCTTACGTCTCCACCCTACTCAACTGTCTCTTAGCTGCATGGTACGGCCTCCCCTTTGTGTCACCTCACAACATCTTGGTGAGCACCATTAATGGGGCTGGAGCTACTATAGAGTTTGTCTTTGTCACAATCTTCCTCATCTATGCAAATCAGAAGAAGGTCAGGGTCAAAATTTTTGGCCTCCTGTGCATTGCCCTCTCTGTTTTCGCCCTCGTCGTGCTCATCTCTCTCTTCGCGCTCCATGGCCAGAGCCGGAAGCTCTTTTGTGGCCTTGCGGCCACCATATTCTCGATATGCATGTACGCCTCTCCCCTCTCTGTCATGGTGAGTGGTCATGCTTATGCTCCTTCTGGTTGATTTAGTGTTGCTGAATTCTCTCTCTAGCTTCAGTGTGTTACTAGTTAGTTGCACCTGAATTAATGCAAATGTTAGTAAGTTTCGATAAGAAAACTGTTTTAGAGAGAGAGAGAGAGATGTTCTAGAGAGAGAGATTTTCTTGAGAGAGATTTATTTTGAGTTGATGTTTTGTGTGGGGTGGTTGTTCTTGATACAGAGGATGGTGATACGCACGAAGAGCGTGGAGTTCATGCCTTTCTTTCTCTCTCTATTCGTCTTCTTGTGCGGTACTTCGTGGTTCATATACGGCCTCATCGGGCGTGACCCCTTTATCTATGTAAGCATCATTCTCTTTCCCTAAAAATTTGGAGAAAGTTTATATAAGTGCGAGGCTCTAAACAATCAAATCAGAGCTCACCACGAAAATTTCACTGAGATTGGTTGTTTTTTTATGCTCAAATCTCTTCAAATTGATCATCTCGAACTCAAGATCCATGGAAAAAATGGATTTTAAGTTTTAGAAATAATGCATCTTGTAATTGTATTTTTGGACAATCAATTTTCACTTTTCATAGATCTTCTCGATCTACACTATTGTTGAAATATTAAATTTTATAATTAGATATGAAAATATATTTTAAGATTGTCAAGTTTTCATAGATCTACTCGATCTACACTATTTATAAGCTTTAAATTTTATAATTAGAGATGAAAATATATTTTAAGGCTATCAAAGATTTTCAATATTGAAACCGCATTTCTCGATACTATTTGAAGGTGCACGTTTCTTTGATTGTTTAGAGCCTAGGCTTTATACAAACCGCACCTTAAAAATTTACCAAGGGCCAACAAAATTATGTAGTTCCCTTCTTTTATTATTCAAATGGAATTGACGGTTAGAATTGCTTCATAATATTAAAAGAGATTGTATACTATGAGATTATTTATCATTCGGATCATATACTATGAGAGTATTTATTTTTGGTACATAGAGGTCACAAACACTTTTGGTGAGTGGATGTGAAATCTAATAGATAAAAGTGTCATACCATTTTCGAAATTTTATTTTTGATTTTTTGCCTAAACGATGACACATCTACAACCACTTGATTTCAAATCTAATGATCAATGATTATTATGAACTTCTTGTAACAAAAGTAAATGGTCTCATTGTATATATTTCCTTTATCATTGTTATAAAGATGTCACAATCACTCCTTTACGTCTCCTTTATCATTGTTCTAAAGAGATCACAATCTTGCCCTTACATCTCAAATTTGATACCTTAGGGTTTGTCATGAAGGTTTTAGAAACTGTTTGGCTTTTTTTTTAACTTTGAGTCTACTCAGTAGCGTACTTGTAGCCACCCGATTTAAAATCTGATGGACAAGAGGGATGGTAACCTTATATTAAAAGTAAATTGTCTCTTAGTATACTTCAAATTTAAAGGGCACAATTTTTACTAGTCCTAGGACTCATATGTACATATATAGCCTTTCTTCATTATTATTTTTGAGATATATTTTAGACCTAATTTTTTTGGTATAAATAATCTCTAACATGGAGAATATGAATATGTAAAAATAAATCGATTAAAACAAGTAAAAATGATAATTTTTTGAAAAATTTTCAAACATTGATTTTACATTTTTTTTTTGGAGAGACCGCACCTCCACGTCTATCTTTGAGACTTTGAGATGGATGTGGGATACCTCAGGGGCCACAAATGTAGCCATGCGACCACGACGCATAAACTTCTTTACCGAGTTTAAAAGTATTTTTATCTTTAATTATTTCTTATAAATTATATTTGATATGAAATTTATAAAAGAAAAAAAAATTGGAATCTCACCTCAAAAGATATTATATTTTGCCGCGAGAGTAATACTATCCATTAACTCCCTCAAGTAAAACCTAGGCATAATTTTACGACCCCCCAAATTTTGGGGATGCATCCTCTTCAACACTTATATTGCTTCAACTTCTTCAACGCTCAAGGAAAAAAAGTTCCTAATTGCACCAAGTAATTTTTCAAGCTTAAATAGGTACCCTAGAATTTTTAGAGGGTGAGAGCTTAGTGTAAGGAAATCTTAAAAATAAAAAAAAAATAACAAAAAAAAATCCAATTTTTTTGTTTGAGAATAATAATCTAATAATTCTTAGGGGTTCTAAAATTTTCGGATTGAAAAAAATAATAATTCGTCCCAAGGACGTCTTCTTACGGAGGGAGTAGCTGTCCGATACATGCTCCTACGGGAGCATGGTACACGCCTCTTTCATTTTTGTTTTTTTTTTTTGTTTCCTTATGAAGTACGTACGGGTAGATCCCCCCGCCACATAATACAAAACCGTATCTTAACCGTCCATGTGAGGTTTGTCTCC
The DNA here is from genome assembly GCF_000471905.2 of Amborella trichopoda. The sequence continues at coordinate 542,936 of NW_006500353.1, forward strand.
TTCTCTCGCCTGAGATACTCAACCTGCCACCAGCGACATGGACCAATCTCGGCCGTATGTTAGCTCCTTACCCAAAGGATGAGGTTTTAATAAGGCCTAAGCTTTATGAAAACAAAATAAATCATTATCTCATATCCTCATTTGAACAGCACTTTCAATAAGAATGGAGGGTCCTACCTACGTACATGATTTAGAGAACTAAGTAGGGGGGGGTGGCGGTCAACTTGATGCCGGAGAGGCATGAGTGCAGTTCGATCTTGTGGTGGTCACCCGCTTTTTAGAATAGCCAGTAGCTATAACTAGTTTGAGTTCTATCATTGGTTTTGGCAATGGAAATATTCATGATGGCTGTAAAATCAAATTCCAACACTGAAAATAAAATTTGAAATTCAAAAAATAATACGGATCTTATACATCTATGAGCAATTAATTTTAGGCCCCCCTGAACAATCTAAATAATTTGTTACAATATACATTATTTTTAGAGTTTGAAATTTCATTTTGTTTTCACATCTACAAGGTTCAAGCTAAAATGATAGATGTAAAGGTTTTCTATTGGTTGAATTGCAATTTTCAATGAGGCTTTACTTGTTTTGATAGCGCTGAAGCCCTATCAAACCATTTTTGCTTTTTAATACACTTTAGAATGGGTCCATATCCTCCATCCACGTCAACAATGAAATATAGATGGAAAAAGAAAAAAAAAATTGGAAAACATAAGGGCCAGGCCTGTTTGGGGGCCCTAGCCTGGCCAGCATGCTAATTTTTGCTGCTTAGTGCTTAGTTTTTAGGCCCTATTGCCCTCCCTATTACATGATAATTAATATTAATTGGTAATTTATTGCATTTATTTTTATGATTTAATGGGAATTTTGCGCAGACTCCAAATGGGTTCGGGTGCGCCCTAGGGACCATACAGCTGATACTGTACGCCATATATAGAAAGAGGGGACCTATGGAGGGGGAGGGGGAGGGGAAGGGGAAGGAGGGCGAAGCATTGGAGATGGGGTATGCGAAGTCAGTTGATGGGCAGCAGAACCATGATGCGACCAAGGTCTCTGCTTGATTTTCTCGCTTTTCTTTCTTGCTTTATTTTCTCTTTCTGCATGCTGTTTGTTTTCTACTAGTGTAGTCACTATCTATCACTCCAGGTTCAATTCAATGAAACGGAAAATCAAAATAAATCAATCTCTCTCTCTCTCTCTCTCTCACAATTCAATGAAAAGAATAATCAAAATCAATCGCTCTCTCTTCTAGGAGTCTTTTTGTCTCACAAGTCAGGTGCATTGGATAGAGTGGTCCTGTACAGGCCAAAATAATTTTTCAGCTCGAGCCAAATATGTATTTTACGGCAGGCTTTTCAGGTGCAGTTGTACCTTTTATTATAGAACCTAGGCCTGCTTATTACCGTAAAACATAATGAGGTAGATTTATAACATTTATGACTTTTCAAAATATAATGAGTTGTAAAGGGCATATATTTACAAAATAGATTATTGTTATTTTTTCTTTCTATATGCAGCTTGATTGCTCAGTTAAAGTACATTTATGTTTCTTATTAAAAGGCAATAGATACTTTTATCATCATTACAAAGAAATTTTTACTAATTAAAGTTTTAATAAACAAAAAAAAATTTATACAAATAAAACTCCAAGGCACTTACTTTTGAAAAGCTATTGAGATTTTGTAAGAAGTACAAAACCATGATGATTAAGCTACTTATAAAAATAACTTTTTAGTAAAAACAGTCCTTGTAACCCATTCTAATATTTTATATATATATAGAAAATTTATGGGTTTGTCTAGAGTTAATAACCCCTCAAAATACAAAAGTTAAAGTTAGAAGGGGTTGTAATGGGTGTATTTATCAAAAAGATCATTATATTTTGTTTGAAATTTTATTTTAATAGGTAATTTAACCATTAAGCAATGGTAAAATTGAAATTTTTACAAAAGTACATTGACATTTTGAAAGTTAATATCCTAGAATTTTATTTGTAAAGTGTAATTATCTTTTAGTAAAAATTTCAACTCTATCTTTTATGGAGATGACAAAAATACCCCATGTTTTGTAGTAATATTTACAAAATTCCCTTTTCACAATTTAAAAATAAAATAAAATTATTAAATCGACCATTCACAACTCTCCTTATCTTTAGCCTTTGGAATCTTAAAGGTGGTGAAGTTTATATTTTCCTTTATTTATTTATCTATATATAATATTTAGATAAATCCCTACATCATGTTAATTTATTATATAAATAGAAAATTAAAGATAAAGATATTCCATGACACATGCACACCCTATAGTATTATGGGATTCCAAACTTTTTGGGGTATGACCTCTTCAATCAAACCTAGAAGGAAAAAAAAATACATGCAAGCATGTTCTACGTGCTTGAAAAAAATGACATCTTAAGAGTAAGCATAGAACGTCCAATTTTAATCCAAGTGTTTAGGAATTCGAAAGCCAATTTCCCTTTTTTAAAAGAATTCTCTGATGCGCTGAACTAAATCCCAATATTTCTTGCGTGAGCGAAGCTAGAGTAGATGCTCCCATTGAAGTGTGCTAATCAATCATAATCATAGCTTTTTTCACTATTTGGGGTCGGTTATATGAATCTTGATATGTCATTCTGCTCTAATCAACCACCAATATATACATATCATTAAGATGGATCAAGAATTGGATTTCAACTATGTAAGAAATTCAACGCTCAAAAAAAAAAAAAGGCAAGTTTCTCTATAAAAAAATTTCAAAGTAAAATGTTAAGAGATTGTCTACAAAGAGATCATTTATCTTTTGTATATAGAGGTCACAAACATTTTTGTCTTTTAAATTTTAAAATGTGTGGTTGTAATTTATTGTCGTATGCATCAAACATTAAAGATAGAAGTCAACTCATCCTTTTGCATATCCAATTAATTTGCATAGAAGATTATATAATCACTCGATCAATTACCTCTTGGGATTGATAAAACAGGGAGGGGTCACTCGGGTTTCTTTTCTGTATGCCGACCTTGTTTCTGCATTGTTTCAATATATCCCTTCATTTCTATTGAAACTAAATGCCAGAATTATGAAATTAAGATACCCAAAATATCAAATTTCATATATAGAAACCCTAGAATTGAAGCAGTTGAAATTGAAGGAGTTGAAATTATATGGGTTTTGGATTGCTGTGAATAAATATATGTAGCTGCAAATGTAAATCATTTGAAGCACACGTGTGCATAAATGTAAATTGATCAAATCAATCCTATATGAGTGGTTTGTGTAAGCCGCCGGTCATAAACAATTAAGGTGAGACGCGCCTCCAAATCGTGCCAAACTATGCAGTTTTGTTACCAAAACCCCTTGGGAAAGCCTAAAAAAAAAGCTGCGAAACCCCTTATGCCTAAAAAAAAAAAAGCTAATTATAAAATTTGAAGTTTAAAAAATGGCACAAATCAAAATAGGTTTACAAACACTTAAAAATCTTAGAAATGGATGGTCAAGATAATGTTTTTACAAGACACTATTTCATAACTTTAAATCCCTTTTCTTCTACGGGATTGTATACCATAATACAAAGTCACATTTACATACAATCATCCGATGTGAAATTTGATAGCTTAGATGTGTCATAAAATTCGAGAACTTTTCATTTTTCTATTATCATACATAGCGAAGTCCTAACCATCAATTGGAATATTCTTATGCATAAAATTAACCTTTTTTTTTTTTTTTTAATAGATCCTTGAGGTGCATCTTTCTTCTCTGGTACAAGGTTCACACCTTATATAAACTTTTCTCAATCCTAATCTTTTCTATTGGATACATAAACCATAACTAAATGCCTAATTTACATTTACTCTTTGGGATTTGGGATCTACTTAAGAACATGGGGAATTTGAGTACCAGGCACCTAGATTTGACCATCTTTGTGCAATCCATTTTGCATATTTTTCTCATACAGTTCCAGGTTGCATTGAATTATTTTTAGAAGGCCCCTGGATTGAGGAAGCCATATCTCCAAAATTTGATATCCTAAAATTACTCCTAGGTTTTGCAAAATTGAACATGGATACATGTTGCTTCCATAAAACATATATCTTCATGGTTCTTAATAGAAAAGATTTCAAATACAAGATCAGCAACTTTAACAAAAAATTAAAGTGGGGATTGTATAAAGCCCCGCGGCTCCAAACAATCAAAATAAAATGCACCTTCAAAGAGTGTCAAGAAATATGATTTCAATACTGGAAATCTTTGTGATAATCTTAAAATATATTTTCATCTTTAATTATAAAATTTAAAACTTCAAAAATAATGTAGATCGAACAAATCCGTGAAAACTTGAAAATTAACCGACCAAAAATGTGTCTCATGATGCACTATTTCCTAAACTTGAAATCCATTTTTTTCTCATCTCCAACCATCTAGATGTCAAGTTGATCAATTTTGAGGATATTTGGACATCAAAATAACCTCTTCTAGTGAATTTTTTTAGGTAGGCTCTAATTTGATTGTTTAGAGCCTCAGCTCTATATCAACTTTTTCCATTGGTAGGGCAAGAAACCAAATCATGAAATGTGACAGAACACTTATCATGAAATATCAGAAGAAAATTATAGGTTAAAAGTTTGAATAGAGAGGCATCAAAATAACTACCCAGAGTAAATTTGGAATAGGGAGACAGTAACCATCGTCTTCCATTGATTAAAAAGACTAGGGTCACAATCCCAGGTGAGTGACTAGGGGTGGCAATGGACCCAGACCTGACCTGGGATCAGAGGGGTAGACCCGATCTAGGGGTCCAAAAAGTGGACCTGGCAGGTTAGATCCCTGGTTTATTGATTACAGGCTATCCAAGGTACTATTCCAAAATTCTAGATAATCAAAACTAAGCATTCACAACAAAGTTCAAAATTCAAAATAAAGAAACATTATAATAAAAACCAAGTGCATAGATCAACATGCAAAATATCTCATTTATCAAATCATCAAGAAGCCACACTAACTAAATCATGTTAAGCATTAAGGCCGGGGAAATAGGAGCATATAAAAGTAAACAACCCAGTAGCAACTGATCGCTCAAATAATCCATCACAAAATTATTGTTCTCAGATGTTTATCACACTGCAAATAAATACATGACATTAGATACTAATGTTTCAATATAAAACACTACAAAAAACATACTCTCATTTTTCCTATCGTTCTTTTTTCGCCCTTTATTCCAGCTTTTCGATATGACATTCTTGTCTCTTTAAAACGACTGCAAGTTCTAAGGCATCAGATGATTCCATCCATACCCGGCAATCTTGATTCCAATCACAAAGACAAAGACCCACATCAGAGCTGATGCAGCACCCAAGATAAACACAAATGTGAGCCCGTTTTTTGGATCAGCCCTTCTCATCTTCCTTTCTACATATTTCTTGTCGGCCTTAGAGACAACATTACAGCATTCGCAGTTCGATTTTCCACATTTATTCAACAAATCATGCTCTAGTTTTACATGGGTAACAGCCATGCCCGTCCTTACATGAATAGAGCTCTTCCTTGAAGCTTCAGCATCTCCAACAAACTTGCCTCTGCTAACAGCAGACGGGTACTCAGCTGCTGATGCAGCTCGTGCTGGGATAGAACCCAAAAGATAATGTCCTATTGAATAGTGTTCCTCTTCACTGTGATTGGAATCTGGAGGGGAAAATGATTACCATGAGGACATTAGCTACCCAACAAATATGACTCTGTAAAACCAGAATCAAACCTGCTCCTCTGCCTTCATCTTAAGACCAGAGGTACAGAATAGGTAGGAACTCCTTGAAGATGCACGTATATACATTCACACTACAAAGGGGGAAAAGCTAAATAATATGAGGAAAACAGTGAGGAAAAGAAAAAGTATTTAGAGCAACTTAAGCCAAGAACAAAAGCATGGCTCAATGATTTCCTTTATTCTGGGTGTCTACAACTTTTTCCATTTCTAATGGTAGAAGAATTTGCTCAGCACAAGTTCAATTGCATATTTTCTTTTGATGAACACCAAGGCCTATAAGCAACAACTTTACCTGTTGCCGGGTTTTGCATGCTACAACCAGCCCCAGTTTTATCAGAATTTTTGAAAAAATATGTGCTAGGTGCCACTTCAGGTTGAAGTTCCCAATTAAAACTGTCACCAACTCCACCAGTCTGCCAGGATAGCAAGTCACAAGAATCAAGTCAACAGCTTAAAAAATGAAGAATATAAACTAAAACAATATATGCATCTACTATGGACTTGGGTTAAGAAATGCTTATATGCAGCCACAATGTAATGTACTAGAAACGATACAAATTATGTGATTTAATCATCCATGATCTTTCTTCTTCTTCTTCTTTTTTTTCGTTTTTTTTTTTTGTTTTTCTTTTTTTTAATGCCAGTCATCTATAGTCACATATTGAACACCAAAAAGACCCAGTAATCCATGGGGACTGAGAACCAAAAGCTAATCTTCATGGTGTCACCAAAATGCTACAACAAAGCAATGGCAACATGGAGGGTCTGCAAAACTTGGGTGTTGATGCTAGACTAACATTTCAAATGACATTCACATATGCTTGTACAAGAATGTACAATCATAAAAAAGAAAATCATATCCTGTTTTAGTATAAGCATAAAGTAAATGAGTGACTAGATTAAAACATAAATGTGAATGGCTTTTATATAAGTTTAAACAAGTACTCAGTTAGTCATAGAAAGAACCTACGGGCGAAAACATTAGCAAACTCTACTGATACTAAGTACATGTCATGTCAACTACAATCTAATAAATCAAACCAATCAGATCACTCCTTAGTCCAGCACAAATTGATTCAACAGATTTTTTCCGTTTGATACATAATCCAGTATGTGTATTTCCTCCTGGATATAAAAAATGTCCAATTCCCAAAGGTTAAATCATACGAAAATGAAAGTTGGGGTTGTTCCAAATTGAGTCAAAGAGCTAATCAGGTGTGATATTCATGATAACAAAAGAAACCACCAAGCAATACTTGATTACCACACAAAAAACAACGAACACCTTTGACAGCGGCAACATATGGCTTCTCCCCTCTAGTATGGTCCATCAGGTTCATCTAAACCCCAAGGTTGCATGATTTGGCAACAAGCCCACCAATGATTACCAAATATAAAAATGGTCTCTCTACTCTGATCCCCACAAAATACATGACCATGAGGGTCATCACCTTCCAAGCATTAAATTGTATATATAAGAAAAGAGGAGATCCATCAGGGTATAACATGACTTCCATGGGAGGTACCACTCTCACCATCACTTTTAAACCCAATAAAGGGAAGAAGAAGACCCTAATCCACTGTGATCATGAGGATTACATTATATTTCACTAAAATAAGGGCTTCTTTGGATGCACTCATTCCCACTGATAATGATGATGAATTATCTTTTACTTGGCAGTTCCCTCATAAAATTATATGACATACACTTATAGGCAGTTTTACATACAAGTTTATCTTTCCGAAAAGCTGTTTTTACTTTATTCGCAGTAATTTACTGAAAACCACTTGTTTTTAGCTGGAAATAATTAAAAATAGTTGAAAAACACTGACAAAATCTAAGTTCATTAAATAATATCACATATCATAAAAGTTATGTGCCAAATAGCTAACATAACAAATATTATGCAGAGCACATTAGACAAACCCAAAGAAAGGAAAATGCGAGCAACTGTAAGTGAAAAACAGATAGAAAATTTTCCAATGGGAATCCCTCAAGGTAGAACACGAATACACAAGAAATAAGCTTACATTTTACAAAACATTGTTTAGATCTTCACTTGATATGTGTGTGTGCGCAGAAAGACACTTAAAAACACCCACGAGCAACTTTCTACAGCACCTTGCTCATGGCTCCTCACCACCCAAAATCCTCCAAACGGCTATAATTGTCCAATAGTGCTTGAACATATTTCTTACATGTCATATTAACCTCAAATTTGGAGATATGTACCTCAGCAACGCATGCCTCCAAAAATCTAAAAAAAAAAATACAAATGACAAACATACCCATGTGAATGCTTAAGCGGTAGCTTGGTTATTTTAGTTTCTGATAATTATTTTATTTTTGTTTTGGTGCATGATAGTCAGACTTACACAAAACCAAATTTCAAGTAAATTTGATATGTAGGAAAATATTAAAATTCAAACACTATGTTATTGATCCTTTGTAATAGGTGTATGTGCATCTTAGTGGGGCAGAAATATACATTCACAAATAGAGATTATGCAACCCCAGTTTCACTAGACAGTGTTATTGATCATGCCAAAATATGAACAAAGGATACTCATCAATGCAAAGGAACAAAATGTTCTAGAATCATACCTTGACAACCATATTCAGTTTATCATCAATCACAGAGTTTTTCTCTATCATCATGAGAGGTGACAAGTTCTCAGAGTTGGGACAAAAACCCGCAGCATCCAAGTTGACTGGAGAATCAAAAAGGCCTAAAGCAGTTGGATTGTCATAAAAATCATAAATATCAAACATGTCACTAGGCATCTCAAAACTGGGCTGATCAGAATCTACGGGTTTCACAAGATCATTCAATTCCAGATAAGAGCCCTCTTCCATTGCAGGAATCATCTGAGGCAAACCATATTCATCTTCAACATTACTTGACATATAAGAGTCAGTCACCCCTTCAAGTTCTTTTTGACTATTGATGTCCCCTAAGTCCTTGTAAATATCATACCCATCCACATTTCCAACATCTTCGGCCGCACTTTTAGGTGGAGACTCCATATTCTACAAGAAGATCCAGTCAGGAAAATATATATGATGAAGAATATTTTTATAATTTAAAAACAATTATAAACACATCACGAAAGAAAGTGCATGCATACACATGCACATACACACCAATTTCACTTCTTACCATGTTAGGGCTATTATTATTAGCTCCATCAAACTCCAGCATAGAATTATCGATCTCATCTGATCCTTTCAGTGGGTTTTCTATAAGGGTATTATGGCTCTCAACCAAACCAGAAATCCCAGATGGTTGTGGATCTGGCCCAAGTAAAAAGCCACTATCTTTTCTGGCCCCGACATCAGTGTCAGTGTCATGCGTTTCAAACCCAGGGAGAAGAGATGCTTGATTGGTCAAGGCCAGAATTAAAGCCTCAAAACCTGGCATTTTTTCATATTTGTCCCATTCCTCTTCTTTGAAGGGAGCTCCATATTGCGCTCCATTTTTGGGACCTGAACCACTCTTCTTAAACAATCTACACAGCACAAATGCATCCTGCAATCATAAAAGAAATCTTTATTACAAGAACACAGTCATCTATAAATATGAGATCAAAATTAGCAATGGACAATAACAAGATGTTTATCATAATTTAACAGCTAATAAACAACAATATGAGGATTAAATGAATTAAATCATTCCACAAAAATTTCAGTCCATAGACCTAATAGTGAAAACATGATCTTTTTTTTTTTGGTGACCGCAGTCAATTTCACATCCATCACATGGAGAAATATTTCTTCTTTTTTTGGGGGGGGGAAGGGGGGGGGCTAAACATAGAGCAGTCATAGTCACATGCACCATGTCTAATATTGATTACATGCATTGGAGTTATTCATCATATTTTGACTATTTAATTATCTAGTAAATCTTGCTAAGATGATATTATCATAAGAAAATTCAGGAGAATTCAGGAGACTGTTCCACATGATTATCAGCTTTCTAAGATTCCCAAAAAGTGTTTCATGAAAAGCAATCATAGTTTTTTTTTTTTTCCTAAAACTAAAAAACACTAAAGTTACCTGAGAGATGCTTGGGTCAACCATATTAGCATCTTCAAGCCGGTATTCATGCATAACCCAATTTGTCCGCTCCCCATTTGGTGCCCGGCCTATGTGGAAAACAAGGGTCTTTTTCATCCCCACTTTCCGAGAAGCAAGACAAACAGGCCTATCCTTTCCAGTTGTTTTCCAATACCCAGTTTCAGTAGCGCGATTCGTCCTAGGCCCATTTGAATATTTGCGATCACGTGGACAGTAGAAATACCATTCACGATCTCTGCTTTTTAGGAAAGATTTCTCTGCAAGCCCCAGAGAAAAAAATGCGAGATAAGAAATCATAACTAATGGCCATGGGAACCAACTCTACAAGAGCAAGTCAGTCATCATGAAAATTTATCAATTAGGCAGATAAAGCACTGAATGTCTTAAACAGATTGTCATTACCAACCTATATTTAAATTTGTGTCCAACATCTGAATCTGAACTCCAAAGAAGATGGCAAAATTATAAACATTTACCAGACATCTCTCTCTCTCTCTCTCTCTCTCACACACACACACACACTCGTCTCTCTCTCTCTCTCACACACACACACACACAAACACACACGCTCGTAAGTTACATTTTTCAGATAACTTGAATAATTGACCTCACCCCTCCTTGTAAATACAGATATCAAAAGACACACATGTACAAGTGTACATGTCCACGCATTGGCAATAGCAAATTAGCTTATGGAACCCCAAGGGGAGGGGGGGAATCTGATATTCAAATAAAGCATCATATAAAAATCTCTGCCACATCATAACTGTAATGCAGGGTCAACATATCCAAGTCAAAAACTAAAGCAAATAATTGGCCAACTAAAGATGATCCTGACTGAATATGTATAACAACAATAAGATGAAAAAGGAAAAAAATCTCTCTAACTCACACAGAGCATCACCAAAGGTCAACATTTCTAAGTGTTAAATAATCAAAAAAGAGCATTTGTTTTGCCAAGAGTTTGTTTGATTGGTAGAACTTTTTGGGAGCGGAAAACCCAAGTTCCACCAAATGAAACTTCCGTTTGATTTCACATGTGGAAGCCACAAAATGGAAGGAGCACATTCCATGAGTGTAATTCCATGTTATTTTTGGAAGCCGCCCCGTCCATGCTTGGGGAAGCCAAGCAGGGAAGGGCGACGTCCATACTTTGTGGGAGAGGGGGCTCAAACAAATATGCAACAATATCCTCTCAGCTAAGTAGACTAATTCTTTTGGAAGAGAAAATGTATACATATTTGCCATGTAGACTAATTATCCATCAAAATCGCTACAAACAACACACAAAACTAAAAACAAAAGGAGAGATATCCTACAAGTGGAACATCAAAAAAAAAACTCAAACTAAGAAAACAAAGAATGATTTATACGATTGAAAAGTTCATAATCCATAAGAAAGTTTCAAAGAAGACTGCACCTGGAAGATCCCAAGGTGCATGCTTGTACAAATCAACCTCAGCAATGACATCAAATAGCATGCGACGCCCCAAAACTTTTCTCTTCAAATAGAAACCAACCAACTCTTCATCAGTTGGATGAAACCGAAAACCTGGTTGCAGCAATAATCTCTCCATGCAAAAAGTAATCAACAAGTCCCTGTGTTTCTATCAAAACTCAAAAAAACTCAGAATTTTTTGTTCCAAGAATCAAAGAATAAAATCAAATTTCCTTCATGTGGTCTCTCTGAGAAAGTAATGAAAAAAGGGCTTTCAAGTCCAATGCCGGAACAAGCAACGGCCTCGACAAATGAAACGGCAACGGCGTTTAAGGAGAAATCTATGAGGATCAATACCAAGATACATAGACATTGACGCCCTGTTCGAATTGAAGCAAAATAAAATCAAATAGATTATTAAGTAAATAACAAAAAATGGGCATGATAAGATGAATAACATGCATGGGTGGATTGAAGATATCCATTAAAACCTACTCAAAACACAATCAAAACATCAAACTCAATAACTTTTTTTCAAACTCAAAAACTTTTTTTCAAACTCAAAAACCTTTATTATGAAAAAAAGGATGGGTCTTCTGCACATAATAGAATAAACACCTACAACAACTAAATGAACAACTGTATGCACTAATACTATGTTAATTACTTCATTCAAAGGGTATGAGATAAAGTGAATATGATACAGAGATGGGTTAAGAAAAAAAAAAAAAAAAACCCTAAATGCAGAAGACAGCTCGAGAGATTGGATGATACAGAAAACAAGCAAGACAAGAGGTTTATCGATTTAAAGCAGAAAATGAAGTAAATAAACAGAAAACAAAGGTTTTAGGGTTTAGAAGACGTGCCTGGAAGACGAAAGGGGGATGAAGAACTGGAAGCTGAGAGCTTCAGCTGATAACCCTTCCGTTTTAGAGGGAAAAACGAAAGAAAACACGGGTGTACGCGGCATCATATACACCATTTAGAGAGAGAGAGAGGGGGAGAGAGAAAGATAGAGAGAGAAAGCGCAGTGCAGTTTCCCGCTTGCGCATGAGAATCGTCCGACGGACTCTTCTTCACCGTATTGGTCAATATGCGAGAGACACGGGGAAAATATGCATAAAAAGTTAATTTAATAAAATAAATGTTGTGGGATGGTCAAGAGTGAACATATTATACTTATACGCCCTCGGCAAGGGATGGGCATTTTGATTGATATGAAGTTCTGGATTCATTGGATCACTTCAAATTCTCCAAATGAGTATTTCCGAAAGGAAAAAAAAGAAATAAAAGATAGATTTTTAGTTTATATGTGTTTAGATTTGGCTATATGGAAATTGTATGGTCTATGTTTGATGGGAGATTTTTTTTTTTTTTTTTTTCTTCTTTATAAGGTTAATCTTGAGCATAATTCTTAAGACTGGACCAAACCAGTGAGTCTGGACTAAATAAATTTAATTTGGTGAAAAATAATCAAAATCTATTGTTTGATCAATTTTGAACAATCAAACTAGTTATTTTAACTAATTAAACTAATTAAATGGATTTATGTGATTTTATAATATATTTTATATTTAAAAATATTATTTTTTCTTTGTTTTTAAATTCGATCTAACTAATTTAGAAGGGAGTTGGACCAGTTTAATAAAATCAAGCCTGAACGGGATCAGTAAATCTGAATGATCTATCTTGCCACCAAATGATTTGGCACGTCCGATCCAAAGCTAGAATCTCATTTGGTAAAAGAATGGTTAAAAGAGTGATCATTTCTTTACCAAATGAGATTCCAATGGTTTATGTGAGTCATTCATCTTAAATATTAACATCAAAAAATGACCACCCAACTAAAATATGAAATTGATGGTATAAAAGATTTTAAAGGAAAAAAATTGAAACTTTAAAATTTTTTTTTTTTTTCATGTCTAAGGTCACGATGGCCTAGACCATTGATATTTGAAAAATTGGATCCAAAATCCATTTTAAGAAGGACTTTAGAGGGGAAGCAAATGCACAATTGTGCCAATTGACTCATTAAAACTCCACCTTTTCAAAATTATTTTTATAATTACTTATATTTCTATTTTAAAATTCTATTCAACTATTTATTTAATATGTCTTGAAACGATTTTAACTAAACCAAAACTCATTGTGAGATAAAAATACCACTTATTATAACTTGCGCACCACAAGATTTACATCCCCTAAAAACGTTTCAAACATAACTTTTACCAATAGAGTAAATAGTAATCCCGCGGGAGCATATCATCTTCTTAATAAGATCTCGAAAAACTAGCAGTATATTCCGTTTCACATGTATTAGAGAGAGGAGCTCATCTAGAAGGGTCTATATTACTATTGACGTTCGCGATTTTTCTCTCTTAAACCATTAATCGACTTTGGCACGTGCATGTTCGCCCTTTTAAATATTGCTTTCTCAAGGAGCCCTCTTCCCTAATTACAAATTAAGAGATTCTCTTTTGTAATTAAAAAAAAGGAGAACTGCAATTTAAAAATACCATGATTTCTTGCATTAGCTCTTGAGGAGTCATTGTGCTCATTCGATTCAAGGTGCACTTCAATTATGCCTGAAACAAAAAACCAAGGTAAATATAAAACTTAAGGGCCCTTTCTGTAAATACTGGAATAGATAAATATAGAGAGCAAATACGGGGAGTAAACAAATTAGTCATGGTGAGCACTGTAAATCCTAGTTTGTGTTTTCTAACTGTCCACCTCCCCCAAAAAAATAAATACTAAGTAATAAATAAATAATATATATTTATAGAGAAAGGTTTCTATACTTCCTCTGCAGTATAGAAAATCTATGCTTCCCCTACCATTCGTCTAATTTTGATCAAGTGAGTCATTCATCGTTTGATCTAACGCCTCAGAGTATTTTATTTTTAATTTTGTTTATACAAATTCTATGAATATGAAATTTGGTACGTTCCATCTTCTCATTGGGGGGGGGGGGCGCACTTATAAAAAAATGTTAAAAATAATTTTTTGATAAAATCTAATTATGAAAATACCCTTTGAATATTTCAATGGTATTTTGATCATTTTATTTTATTGTGAATATTTTTTTATATTTTTTTACAAATATATATATATATTATTTTTAGTGAACAATTTAAATATGAGAAAAAAGCATTAATGCTACATGTCACAAATAAAATAGTACACAACATAAAGACGGTGAAGATCGTAAAAAAAAAAAACTGATTTTTTTGTTATTACCCTACCAATCCTCCAGAAGACAATATTTTAGAAAAACTTTGTGGTGCATGATGAAAATTAGCCCTGGATGCTATATATTATGGTTCAATAATATAGTTTTATTATAACATCATCTCTATTGATGATACTTATAATGTAAGACATTTTGAGCAACTACTAATAACTTTTATAAATAAATTTTCATGAGATTTCCATTTGAAAGAAACAAAAACTAGGTGAGTTTGTGACCTGGTCATTTAATCATTCAGCCAAGCTCTTGTGAAACAATAAGTATGTGAAACCACATATTTCAGCAGACTAGCATTGCTCACATGGATGAAAATTTGAACATTGAATCTAAGAAATAACTTTTGCTTATTGATAAAATATTTTTTCTAATGTATTAAAAATCAAGAAACTGTAGAGTCAAGAATTACCTGCTCTCAAAATCTTGTGAAGCACCACTGCTGCACAAAGGATTTGAGTCTGAACAATGCCATTTCCTTGTGCATTTTAGCTTTTTATAGCGCTGAAATGCGTGCACTAGCGATAATCACAAAGAGCATTCTAGAACAATTTCTTGCATTTCAACCACGTTGCCCACGGGCACGCGTGTTCCCGGGGAATCGCTTTTATCATCATAAAAAAAGCTTACTAAAATTGCAGTGGATAAGCATTAGTATTAATGTTTATTTATTAAGTTTCTAATCTGTGTGCATGCACTCAAAATGTCCTCCCTTTTATCATTAGTCTTTCTTACACAATATTCTAATACTCAAGTGTATCTACCTCATACACTCTCTACACCTCTATCCATTGCCATTTTTGCAATAATCATCTTTATCTTCTTATCTCTCTGCCACTGTATTGTGTTGTATTTACTAATTCACGACAAAATTTCAATATATATAGCCTTGTTTTCGACACAACTTTTGAGCCATCTATAATGGTCTTTTTGTTGCTTACCGAATAGAGGTCTTAACCATTACGTTACAGCAACTATATGCCCACCACATTAATCAACTTGCTTAAGCATATATACAGAGCTCTTTGCCTTTAAATGCCTAGTGGTTATGATATTTGCTTCTTCTTTTTTTGCACCAATGACATTTAAAAGATAAATTTATAAAAATAAACCGTTTTGAAATTTATCAAATTACACATAGGGTAAAATATCAAATATTTAAACTTTTACAATGTATCTTGATAAACTTCTCTAGTTAAAAATTTAGAGATATTAATATCAAATTGTGGATCTTTATAAATAAAGCTTCAAACATATGTGGTGAGCAGCATATGCATCAACATTCAAAATCTATCTACATCACATGAATTTGAGAAAGTGCATTTAAAAACATTTGATATAGATTCTATAACTGTAAAATGCAAAGGGCAATAATTTTGCCCTTCCCATCACTGTAGATTTCTACTTTTTTTTTCCTTTCTCTAATCTACTGTCACAAAATCATGGTTAGATTGTTGCTCTTGAGGATTTTTTGACATGAGAAAAGGTGAAAAAATACATGGTGCAGCATTATTATTTTAATAAATAACAACATTTTAAGACCTTTCCTTCTGTCAAATGGAACTAGTTATATGGTTATGTCATTAAAACACAACCACAAGACAGTGTCATTACACACTTCATTAGTACCTTCCAGTTATATTTTTTAAAAAGTTTTTGCAGTACAAAATATAGAAAATGACAAATTAGATTATATTCGTTCACAGTTTAGTAAATTACAAGTCAACTTCCACTTTACCTACTGGGGTTGAATCTACAACTGAGTTTGTAGCCCATGGTAAAAATAGACGGTTATTACATTTGAGGTATTGGTACAATTGAGATTGACTTTAATGTAGAGAGTCTTATTTTGCAGGAGTTTTGTAGAATTTTGGCTAGTTAGTTCATTATTTTGTGGAAGGGGAAAAAAATATCTTTAATTTTCTCATCTAAGATTATTGCAGAGGGGTGCTTTACTGGTTAGTTGTTCATGATTGGAACACTGCATCCTAAGTTTTATTACTACCGTTGAACTATTAAAAAGGAAAATAAATATATGATTGCAAAGGCATGGTAAAGGGCCAACCGGCCCAACCTTTTAACCCGGTCTTATACAACCTGCCCTAGGCATACAAGCCAAGTGGCCGAATCTAGGCAAGAATCAATGCCTCAGCCCGATTTACGCACGTGCACACACTTTATAATGAAATATGTTTTGAATAAATTAAAAGTAGATGTGTAAGTTTCACAGTTGGAAAATAAGGAGAGGGAGATGGGTATTAACATAGTAAGACATCAATTTGTCAATGGAGATTGGTTAATTTGAGATTAATGGCTTTATCAAGAAAGAAGAGATAAATGATAAAGATCATAGAGAGAAAATGAGATGAATTTAAAAAGAAAATAAAAAGGGATATTTAGAGAAAAAGAAAGAGACTATCATTGAAAAGGACAGTAAAAAATGTGTCAGGTTTGGAAAGGGTGCCCACCTTATACCCTGCAAATAAGGGGCAACTTTAAATTTTGGGGAAAATGTAATGCTGGTGTCAAAAACTTTATGATGGATTCACAGTTTATTTCAATCTTAATTATGAAATTTAAACTTTTTAAAACATTATAGATCAATTAGATATATAAATACTTGAAAAACTTGAAAACATACAATCCGTATAAGTTGTTATAAATGCACTATTTTTAGGACTTTAAATTTTTATTTATTTTTTATATCTTTATATATGGTGATCGAAATGATCAATTGAGAAGTTTTCCTTCGGATCACTATTTTCTACTAATTTTTGAGGTGTGCCATATTTTTATAGTATAAGGTGGTGACCTTGTATAAACTTTTTCCGGTATCTTGACTTAGGATTTGAATGGTGCAAAAGGGTGGTCGCTTATTTGAATTGGGTTTACATTTAGTTAGTTAAGAGAGAAACAAACTCTTCATCCGATTTGGCATTTTTTGAAATGGGCAATTTAAGAAAATATAATATCAACCTTACCCTAACTCGCAATGGTTTCATGCAAAAGGTTTATAAAAGGTTGCAACCTTAAGATGTAGAACTAAAAATGCACCTCAAAAATCCATCATAAAAGGTTATCTGGATGATGGAAAACCTCTAATTGATTATCTCAACATTGAGATGTATAAATATGAAAAGAAAATAATGATTTAAAGTCCATGAAATACTGTATCTTGCGACACATTATTTGGACCGTCCATTTTCAAGATTTTCATGTGTTTATAGATCTACTTGATTTGAACCATTTTTAAAGTTTAAAATTTTATAATTAGAGATAGGAATAGATTTTCAAGGCATCTTAAGAATTTTTTATATCAAAATTTCATTTATAATAAAAGGTAGAGGTGCGCCTTGGTTGGATTGTTTAAGGTTGTAACCTTTGTACTCATCTTTCGAATCAATATCGCTTTTCCCTAAATGTAAAATCGTTGTTGATAATTAACACTCGAAATAGATTGAATTTCATGGTATCTATTTGTGTAATTCATATTGCTAGATCTCTTTGAGTGGTTATGTGTGGATCAACGTTTCAAAACCTGGATCGAGTGAAGTGGTCATATGAAAACTGGTCCATATCAGCGACAGGCAATCCAGAAACGTGGGTTAGCCATTTTAGGCTGATATGGCTTTAAAAATTAAAAATAAAAATAAAAGTCATTACATATTCTTGTTTTGATTATCTATTGATTCTTACATTCAGTTCACAATTAAAAGAGAGCGTACAATTATCAAGAATATGAACCAGGTTGAGGTGACATTAACTCATTGTAGGTTATTGATTTGACAAATGAACATGATCCCTTTATTGATCAATTTTGAGTTCTCCATTTTTGTATTTTTATGATGTATTGAAGATTGTAGTTGTGTAATTGCCAATTTTGTAAAAACTGGATTGGATCAGCTAGTCTGAAATAAAAACTTATGAATCGGTTGCAAGATTGGTCCGGTCTAGCATATTGGACCCGAGGGTCATTGAACTAGCCAAGGACTGGTGGAGCGGTCCACTGTATCGACCAACTAGTCCCAACCGATTGGTCCAATGTTTACATGGTATGCTCTTCAGTCTTTACGTTTACTTAAAAGGAAAAAATATATAGAATGCGAAGCTCTCAAGAATCAAAATTAGGGCATACCTCAAATTTTTTATTAGAAGAGGCCTCAAATTGTTCATCCGAGAAAAATATGGATATAAAGTTATGAAAATAGTGCATCTTATAACACATCAATTTTCAAGATTTACACGTTTTTATAGATATATTTGATCGACATTATTCAAAACCATCACAATGATTTTTAGTACGGAAACCACATTTCTCTACACTGCCTCAAGGTGCGATTTACTTTGATTGATTGCAGCCTCGGCTCTCTACAAACCCTACCCTATTTTATTTAATCTTTTGTAAATCATGCAGGGGCATTTTTGTCAAATTTAATAATGAGAGAGAATGGGTTTCAGACAAGGGATTTTAGAGAGGAAGGGAGGGCCCTCATTTGCGAAATTTTCTTTCTCCTCCAAAACTTCTCAGGGGCTTTTCTCCTGCTATTTTCCTCGAGAATCCGGTCATCAATCTGCCCGTTTGAAGCCAAAGTAAGCATATTCAATCTTTTTTTTTATTTCTTGATTTACTGTTGGGAAATAGGAAAATTTCGTTGTTTTTTTTTTGTATCGCAATAAATATTTTAAAGAATATTGAATCTCTTGATCTGTGATCATTTCAATCTCAATCCAATATTCACTATATCTGAGTGATTTTTCATAATTATTTCCACATGAAAATGCTGTTTCTTAGTTTTTCACAAGCCTTTTCTTGTGGGTTTTTATATGCTATTTTTTTGTGGTCTCTCTATCGAAAATTCATTGCCATTTCCTTCACTAGAGACTTTTCTGTTATTGAAATTTTCTTTTTAAATGATTGAATGGACTTTAAAGTTTGATATTTTTATTTTATTTGGGATATTTTGATTTAGGGATAAATAATAGGATGGGTTCTCTGATATCGGGGATGTTTTCTTTTTAAGTGTTTAGGTAAATTATTCTGCTGATTTTTCAAAATAGTGAAAATCCGCCTTGAAAGAGATTTAAAAATTTATCGCTATTAAAAGACATCGTGAATCATAGACTCACATTTTTCTTATTTTACTTGATTTTTTCTATTTTTCTATAATTTTATTTGTTTGCTCCCTTTTCCTTATTTTCTAGATATTTTTGTCAAATTTTACTTAAATATATACCCTGACAGGTGAACTGGTCTGGCTCGGCCTGTTCAATTAGATCGGTGCCGTCGCCGGCTCAGTCACAGGTCCTGTCCTGATAACACTGATAATTGCTGAGTTTACAGATTTTGATTCCATTTTGTTTTTATAGACTGTATTCTTTTTATGTACTCTTCAGAATCACACGATTTAGTTAGTTGAATTTTGATTGCAGGGTGGTTCCCCTTCTCTCTTTAGGGCTCTTGGATCTGAATCAGGTTAACTTTCTCTCTATCTTCTACTTTTGTGGCATATTTTCTTGATGAATTTCTGGTATTTTGTCGCACTTCTATTCATAATTTTGCTACGCATAAGATCCCTTTTGTTCTATGAAAACTAACAGGATAGTCACTAATACCATCAATTGTTAACTCCAAAGATCTTATTTTACATGGCCAAATGCTTTCTGTGGTTTTGCCTTAGCCATAGTTTCAGCACCACGGTTTATCATGGTTACTCATGAAATTTGAGACTGTAAATCATTTACTTGACAGTTAATTTTATTAGCAATTTAACTGTAAATTGTCAGTAAATCAACAATTAATTAGCAGTAAATGATTTATGAATAATTTCATCAGAAACAGTAAATGATTATAATAATTTAGAGCTGGAGATAATTAATTAACAGTAAATGATTATAATGTCTTTGAAATTTCTCTGAACTGAGCCACTTTTTTGTATTTCTTTTTTTCTTGTATTTATTTGTTAAGCCAGTTAAGTTGTAGTAAAATATCAATTTTCCGGATGGAATTTTGATGTAACTCCTGAGGAGAATTAAACAGAGAATTTTTGTTTACATTCTATTCACTTTAGAATTTCTGTTTATAAGATGTTATGTACTAGCTACAGTTAGCACTATTGAAAATATTTTAGTTTATCATATTGACACAGTTACACATGAAATTAGAGATTGTAAATCATCTTCTTTACAATCAATTTCATTAACAGTAAATTATCAGTAAATCAACAATTAATTAATATTAAATAATTATAACTAATTTAATCAGTAACGATAAATGATTATAATTTGGTTACAAATAGTTAGAAACTAGTACTCTGATATTGGTTACAACCCATTTAGCTTCATCTAATGTCTTGTCAACTAATAAAACCAAACATTCAAAAACCCTTGCATAATCCATCACATGCCAGTGATCATGTCAAAAGAAGGGGTTCTTTCCAACTACCTTAATGACTTCATAATCATCTATCAACCTCTCTCTACATCATTGCAATTGATCCAAATCTCTCTCTAGAGTCCACTACCTTTTCTAGGATCAAATCGCTGAGATTGGTTATAAAGATATAGGAACTTCTGTATTGTAATAAACCCACTACACAGATTGTTGAACTTGTTGAAATAGATCACCTTGTCAAAAGAAACATGCTTCAAAAGATTTTTTTTTCCTTAATTAGTTATTAGATGTGGATGATATGACGGGTTCAAACACATAAATTCATATGTAGTTCACAAACCTGAGATGTACCTTACCCTTTCAAGCTGTGTATCTTCTCCCATGCCGTCTGATCATGATAACATGGGGAACACCATCAATCCCACGGACCAAGTTCCCTTTCTCGCAACCCCAACCCCCTCTCCCACTCCCTCCCCTCCCTCAAAAAAAACAAAAAGAAACAAGAAAAAGAAAAAAAGGACACGATGTATACAAATATGTGAGATGGGAAACAAGGTTCATCATCCAAGGGGCCAGAAATAAAAGAATCCCACATAGGCATGAAATTTGACTATGAAGAAGATGCATATGACTACTATAAGACTTATGCATTGGTGGAGGGATTCGGTGTCCTAACTGGTAGTTCCCATAACAGGGAAGGTTGAAGGATAGTTAGAGAGTTTAGTTGTTCTAAGGAAGGGTTATGTAGATTGAAATGGTTAGTCTCTTTTCCTGGCGGCTTTTGATCATGGTTAACTAAGAACATGTAATTTATCATCCCAATTAACTAAAAACTGATATTTTCCAAATTCCTCCACAGTTTACATGTGTTGTACGTGATTAAAAGCATTGACCAACAAATGAAAAATCATAAAATTTCTAGTTGCAAAAATATAATTCTAGATATAAATTTTCTCTCTCTTATCCATGTCTCTGCAAATGTGATAAAGTGTCTTTTTGTTTTGGCCATGTTTGGTTTGTCAGAAATGTCTCTCTCCGGGAAAGAGATTTTGGTTGACCAAGCCAATTCCCTGTGTGTGGTTTGTGGGAAATCTGTTTCTAAAAAGTCTTTTAGGACACACGATTATACATAATGTGTGAAATCTATGCTTTTATGGAAAAGTGGCTCAGTACTCATGGAGATGTGAAGCCAATTCTCAGAAATCTCCTTCATAGAGAGAAATTTCAATGAACCAACGGACCTCTTTTTTTTTAAGGAATGATCCAAGGACTGATATAGAGAAGATTAACATGTACCACACCATAGGATGACATGCACAAATAAAAAAATGAACCAAGCGTCCCCTTAATGTAGGTATTATGTCAATTACTCCTTTTAGCGTGCTTGAGGACCGACAATCCCAATATCCTGTTTATCACTCTAAACCTTTATTTTTGAGTTTTAGGGTTTCAACTAGTACTTCGAGTTTTACTCCATCGGATGCACATTTTGTTTGCATGAAGGAGGTCAAGAGTTACTGTTTTAATGTTTAAGTTCATCCAAAAGACAAATTATGCTGATCTACCTCTCTTTATATCTAGTTTGAAATGAAAGAAATGATCATTTGCTGTTTCGGTAAGAAAATAGGAGTCGATAGAAGTGTTTATGCTGTAGATTAAGCCCACCTTATTTGATTAGACCATCCCAAAGCAATGATTAAAAAAATCAATTTTTTTTTGTCCTAGTTCGAATCAACCGATTCTCATACTGGGCCATATGTAACAAAGACTAAAAAGGAAAAATACTATAGAATTGGGATACATGCGATTTTGGATTATTCGGCCAAGGATCCCCAACCCCTTGATTTTGTTCAACTTTGGCGATTCCTGTGTCTGTGAATTTTCCTTTCAGTCCCAATGGGCCCTATTCTTTGATTGTCCATATCATCTGTCTATCATAACAAATCAGGTTAGCAAGACTAAGGTGAAACTCTAAAGGAAAATATATAGATAATGCCTGTGTCAGGTAACAATATGTCCCCCTTATATCTCATATAACGATATGTGTATGACATACCTGAGGCTGACTTATTTGTGTTAAACGGCATCTGTGGTATTTTTCCACTTCAACTAATTTTCCTTCTCCCAGTTCTGGAACATCAGAGAAGCAAATGGGTCTCTTGAACCCATCCCTTTGTATATACCCTTCTTACCTAGGGCTGCCAAATATAATGACAAAAATAAATATAGAGACACAAACACCCTTAGATATAAATACCTAATCATATATAAACTCAATAAAAAAGATAACTCTAATGATAGTAATTTAAATGCTTGACTTGCCCATGAACGAATTGTTCAACTAAGTAATTTTCATTAAATTAACATTTAATGAGAAGATAAACAAGATATAGAATATTCAACTTAATAATATTCAACAAAGTAACATATAATGAGAAGATGAAAGAGACATAACTATTTGTAAGAAGAGAGATTGAATACTTGTCATGTTAGATAAAGAAGTTGAAGAAGAGGGACATGGTATTATGATATGTTTTGATGGAGTGGCAGCAAATAGGTCAAGCCATACATACATACATACATATATATAGGGGAGTGATTTCATGCAATGGTTGTATAGTAATATAATAAAACAATCTTCAAAAACCATGTTAGGACCATTTGTTTGACCCAAAATTTAAAATATACACTCTTTTCATTCTAATGTACAATCACAAAAAAGGAAAATTTGAAAACACAACCTAGAAAGTGTTGTTTTAGCCTAATTAATATGTTACGTCCTTAGAAGGATATTTTTTCTTTCTAAATTTTTTAGATAATTTTATTATCATTAGATTAGCAACATTAAAAAGCAAAAAATTGATTTTACATTCATAAAGGCCGAGATCTTGAAATTCACCAAATGGACGGTCTAGATTCATTGTTGAAGGGGACTCATTTTGACCATATATAGGGTGCAAATTAATTTTTTTTTTGAGATTGATTATTGAGATGAAAAGAGTGTGTGAGCAAAATTTTGGGTATACCACAAACATGGTTTTCTAAAAGTGTGGTTTCATTAAATTATAATGGCATGGTGTGATGGTGACATGATATCATTTCCCATATATGGTCAAAATGCCTATAGGCGAAATGCTATAGTGTTTTCCACCTGCAAGCCGTTTCGGGTTCCCATGTTTTTGACGTGAAAATTGACCGCACCGGACATAGTAGAGCCGGTGCAATTGTTTTATTCATGCCGTCCAATTTAATCGGATGGCGCCTAGCCTATTGGCGAAAACAATGTTCATTTTTGCCCATATATATATATGGGGGAAAGCTTTCCATGTGATCCCACCCCATATATAATATATGTGGCCCCTGATTCTCTGCCATCAGATCTGAGTAGATGGCTAAGATGTCTTGAGTCACAATGTCACATGTTGGCTCTTGAGTGTCAAATCTTGATCCGATGGCTCATAGCGTTTTATTTTTAAATCTTTGTTCTATAAATAATTTTTGCAACCAAATTTGGGGCATGCATACATCTGACATGGGCGCACATGATATAAATAATAGAAAAATATTTTTTGTGATGAAAAATGATTAGAATACCCTTGAAACTTTTAGGGGCATTTTAGTCTTTTATTTTTTACAAGAATTTATTTTTTGTGTTTTTGCTAGGCATGCCCCAGGAAGGAGATGGGACGCCCCAAATTTTAGCCAAAAAGGTTTTCATAGAAAAAATTAAAAATCAAACAGTATTTTAGCGTGACATTACGACATGAGCAATCCTAGCCATCGATTAAGATCAAACGGCTGAGAAGTGGGGTCACATATAATTTATATATTGTTGGGGTCTCATGGAATTCTTTCGCTATATATACACACACATATGAGTATTTCCTTCATGTATTCAACAATTTTAGATACTCATTGCCTTTCATTTTGTAATACAAAATTTTTTGAGTAAGGGCATTTTTGTCATTAGGGGGTAGGATAGGTATTTCTATAAGAAGCAATCATTGCTCTATGTGGATGAAGTCACACTTCATGTGGATGATGTCATCCTCCACTATAGTTAATAAGCGTTTCTTTTCTATCAAGAATTTCTACTTTACCCCTGGTTAATTACCTAAAAATACCCCTAGGCAAAAAAATTGCTACATGGTGGAATAAGGATATCAAGTGTTTTAAAGTATTGAGTAATTTAAGAAAAATATTCATATGTATGAGTATGCTAACATAATCCATTATATATGTATACACGCACACACACACGTATGTACTATTTATTTTTTGAGAAAACACATCAAATATGTACTATTTGTAATCACGGCCAATACAATGTATTGTAATTTCATATGTTTGGAGCCTGGAAAAACAACGGAAATGTCACATGTAGGTATATCTTCCTACTTAAACTCTCTCTCTCTCTCTCTCTCTCCTCCTTCCTATAGATTTGGTTCCTATAATTTTTCATGGATTTATTTTGGGGATCTTTTCTTATTTATGTTGGCTTGCTAAAACTTGCACTTCCTAAAATTGGTGTGTGGATGGTGAGGGAGAGATCCTTCTAGATTTTGATCTCAACTTCCCTATCATTTAGCCTAATTTTGGTGTGCTGAGAGAACTAAAGAGAGAGGCCTGCTAAAACTTGCACTTCCTAAAATTGGTGTGTGGATAGTGAGGGAGAGATCCTTCTAGATTTTGATATTAACTGCCATATTATTTAGCCTAATTTTGGTGTGTGCTGAGAGAACTAAAGAGAGAGACTTCTAATTTTAATTTTTTTTTTTTAGAAAAAGGTTGACTTTTTTATTTATAGTAAATTTACATTATGAGAAAACGAAAGATGGCATCCCACAAATTTTTTTTGATAAACGTTAACTTAATGGCATCCCACAAGTTGGGTGCTCAGATTACATCACTATTGGAGGGGAGATAGAGCCAAAAAAAGAGGGTAGAGGTAAAGAGGGCAGCGACTTAGAAGAAAGAAACTAAGTTTAAGGAAATATATGGAAAATAAGGACCCAAAATGAACATTTGAAAAATTTAGATATGCCTTGTACAATTTGCCTTAAATTTCTCAATTTTCTTACATTCTCTCAGAAGATAGAGTCCCGTTTTATTATTTTGACACTTGTCCACCCTTTTACTGTTTCTTAATAATGTAGTATACATAATTGAAACTAAACCCTAGTCAGATCGGTATTTGAATAGAAAATTAGTATTCTGATTGTTTTTTCCAATGACTCATCTTGAGCATACAACACATGAAAAGTTCACAGTGCCTAAGTGGCTTAGATATACCTTGAGAGGATATTGTCACAATCTGGTCGGTATTTGATAGAAAATTATTATTCAGATTGTTTTTTCCGATGACTCATCTTGAGCGTACAACTCATGAAAAGTTCACAGTATCTAAGTGGCTTAGATATACCTTGAGAGTATATAGTCACCATCTGAACACATCTTGGATTTTCCAAGCCGGTTAACATTTAATTTCTCAAAGACCGCCATGCATCACACATGCCTCCGGGTCTATTTTGTGGAAAAGAGTCTATACAGTTTGGTGACATTTGATTTATTTATTTTTGGCTTCTTTCATAAGTTTGTACTTTTTTTCAGGTTTGAACACTAAGCTCTGTTTCCTACTAAGACGTTACTTTTACAAAGTAAGACCATTTCTTCTACTCAATATCTGCCTTTTACAGTGTCCTCGTGTGTCTGTTGAAATTTTCATTTTCATCACGGTTGGAGAAAATGATATTTTTACCGTGGTTCAAGAGAAACCAATGTTCTCAGTACAGTTAAGTTTAAAGAAAATATCTTACAATGACTTCAAGTATGCAAATGCCAATGATGAATTACCCATGCGAATTGTGTGACTTAGACAAAGAAACAACCAAATAAAATGTACATATGTTGAATAGAGAGAGAGATAGAGTTCACAATCAACACTTTCGAAAAAAGACATTAATCTTTGAATTTGTCCTTGAATGAATGTTGAGAATTCCCCTATACATTTGAATCGGCCGAAATAATCTTTGCTCCCTGGGATCTCAACTTTAAACTCTTGAACTGGGAAGCAAGCTCTTTTTTTTTTTTGGTTTTTTCAACTTCACTCTGTTATTGTCTCCAAAAATTTACACCAAAATATTGATCAACGACCATCCAATCTTTAGGTGGTCAATCTAAGTGCTTAAAAACTCCAATAAAAAAAATCATACAATGTTTATTTAATAAATCCGAAAATTCTGAACTAAAAAAAAAAAAAAAGTCCTTTATAGTACCTCTCTGACCTAGGGGAGTAAGTGGACAATATGCTGCTATAGTAACATAGTCTAATATGAGCACTATTTTGTTTATGCTTCATTCCACTCTCCTAACAACTGCAATGAATTACGAGAAACAATGACTTTCTTTCCAGTGACTCCAATGACTTCTGATCTTTCCAATTTCTATGATGCAAGTGTAAGGGAAGACACTCTAATAAAACTTTGAAGGTGCCAGCTAGATTTCCTTTGAAATAATTGTTATAAGGTATTACATATTGTAAGACTATTTTATTTTTGGTGCAAGGAGTTCACAATCACTCTTAGCCGTTGGATGTAAAATTCTACATTTAGAATGGTTCACCACATTTGAGAAAATTTAATCTGTATTATGTGCCTTGATTCATCCCCCACCACGCAAGAGTAAATAGTCTTATTGTATATATGTCCTTGTAACAAAGCTTTAGTGCATGTTTGTAAGTGCACTGATCTTTTGCACCATAGAAACTCTATGATCATAGAGATCATGACCGTCCAATCAACAATGGACGGTGATGAAGGGAGAAATGACCCCATAGTAAGATGCCATGACTCATTTGGTAAGTCCCTTCCTCTCTACATCATCATCCACTCTTTGATTAGACAGTGGAAAACACTTGTAACCACATGGTTTTCTAGTCGTATGCATCATAGCATGCTTGGTGTTAATTTTCGCTTTCTTCTGCCTTGACATTTCCAGCTTCATCCTTGGCCTTTTAGTCTAAGGAGCAGGCATTTTTGGTGCCCTTATTCTATTACTGTCCTTTTTCCGAATAAGCAGCAAGAGTTGTGCTGGTCCTTGTTATAATCCACCATGGTAAGCAATGCACTGAACCCTTTCTTCAGTGTTTGAATTATGTCTTTATTTTCAGTTAATCTCTTGGTTTTAAGGTTGAATCATCCTCCATTTTGACTTACTGGTAAATTTCTGTTATTGACTTACATAAAGATCAAAATGAATTTGGTTTTTGCAGATCCGGTTTATATTGCTTCAGAACAGGCAAGGGAAGACCCGTCTTGCAAAATACTATATTCCACTGGAGGAGTCTGAGAAGCACAAGGTTGAATATGAGGTATAAATCCCAATATTCTCCTTTCTTTCTTCTATGAAATTTCATCAGATTTCAGTTGCTTTTTAAATACCATTCAAGGTTTGGGTTTCTGCAGGTTCACCGATTGGTCGTAAACAGGGACCCCAAATTCACAAACTTTGTTGAGGTCAGGAGCTCTTTCAGTTTTTACCCCCATTTATCTTATTTGTGAATGGAGGTTAATCATGTGTTTCATGCATTTGCCTTTTTGTTTTCTACCTCATTGAATTATTTTTATTATTAGACTTTTGTGGTTTTCTGGATTCTAAGAGAATTTACTTGTACCTGGTTATGGTTATTTTGTTTAAGAAACTCCAGCAATTAGGGCAAGTTATGGGTTGATGGAGTTAGATCACAAGTTCACTTTCCTGAAAAAATTAGCTGATTTGGATGGAATGGCATTAATTATGACTACATCATAATTGAAAAAGAAAAACAGAGAAAAGTAAGAGTTCTAACCTCATTGGTTATTTTTGGAGACTTTATGGAGTCTAGAGCATATGGTTTTCCAATCAGTTAGTTCAATGTACTTTATGGGATGAGACAAAACAGATCCTAATTGAGAAAAGAACTCAAAGACAATGTTAGGGCCATCTGCTTGACCCTAATTTTTAAATACACACTCTTTTCATTCTAAGGAACAATCATAACAAAAACAACATTTGAAAACACACCCTAGAAAGTGTTTCTTTAAGCCTAATTACCATAGGCCATCCATTTTAGTGAGATGCTTATATCTAGTCCTTAGAAGGATTTTTTCCCCTTTCAAATTTTCTACATGGCTTTATTATCATTAGATGAATAATCTTAAAAAGGAAAAAAATAATTTTGAGTTCGTAAAGGTCTAAATCTTGAAATTTCACCAAATGGATGGTCTAGATTTTTTTTGGAGGGGGGCTCATTTTAACCATATCTATGGTGCAAATTAAATTTTAATTTCTTGGGGATTGATCATTGGGATAAAGAGTGGGTGTGTGCAAATTTTGGCATCATACAAATGTGACAAACATGGTTTGCTTGAAGTATGGTTTCATTATATTATAGTGACATGGTGAAAAGAACTCGCTCCCCAAAAGATTACAAAAAGCTCATGAGGCATGAGTTAAAGGCCACCCGCGTAGGAGAGCCATATACAAAAAATAATGGTAGGCCTGTCCGGCTCACATTGCTGTGGTCTTTTTCATTAAGCTAAGAGTGCTGGGAATAGGAAAATCCATACTTCATATGAAAACAAAGGGAGTTGAAATTTGAATCTATTAAACGCCTTTGATGCAGAAACATTTGCAGCTCAAATTTCTGAATAAGACTATAAAAGAAGGATTTATTTTGATTCCTATGGAGTAATTGTGAGTATGTTTTGTTGATCTTGTTTTTTGTTGTTATCAATATATTTTCTATTGAAATGCAATGGAAGGGGGTTATAAATGCTACATTTGAATCATTATGAGTATGCTATAATTAGGACCTTAGTTTGGAAACTCAGACTTGACCCATAACTCAACTGTAGGAAAAACCAAGTTTATGTGTAACTTATTGAGTCTTTTAAATCTTTTTTTTTAAACTTTGAATAAAAGATAGAAAACCTAAAATAAGAACTGTGGTAAAGATTTTAGTATTACAGCCAGTAATTCAAAATTCCATTATTTGTAATTTTAATGGCCAGCTCAAAAAAATTGAAGTTCACACCTAATCAATTTAGCACATAGGAGGCAGCACATCAAGTTATAAAGATGAAATTCTACAGCATCGATCTTGGTTCACCAATATGTACTCCTTGAAATAAATTGATTAAAGTCACCATGCTGTTCTGTGTTTGGCCCCATCCATGTATACCAGGAATCAATCGTGGACGCCATTGACCATAGTACTTTTTGGAGATTCTTGAGTTATTGTCTGCTATTCTGGTTTTTTTATGTACTTCGCTCCTTGAGTTCCCAAGCGACAAGGACTCCATGGTGGATACCTAAGCAAAGTTGGGGATAAGTTTCATGGAACCTTTTACTGCATTACAGAGACTGTGTTACTGTGTTGCTCTTAATGGATTGGAATAGTTCCCTATTTAAAAATGCATTAAAAGGAAACTTGTTGGTTTGTTTTGAGATGAAGTACATCTCATGCTATTTTTCTGGTGTTCTGTGTTTTTCTTCTTACGGACATGAGTTAACTATGTGTTCTATAGTTTGTTCTCATGGATTGCTTGGGTTGTGGCCCGGCCCATCTGCACCCTATCAAAATGTAAAATCATATAACAAGGGCCCATTGGGCCTTTAACACCAAACTCCTGGGCCCTTCCACTAATTAACAGGCCTTAAATAATGGCCTAATGGGCCCTATAAAGGGGCCCAAACCCGCCCCACATCACGCAGGGCCTTTGTGGCGAGCCTCGCTCATTTGCACCTCACCCCAATATGTATGTTGATATCAAATGGAAAGTGGCTACATATTATCCATCATTTTCGCTACAAAGTTTGAAGGGTTCAATGTCATCAGAGAAGAACATTATCACAGAAAATCACTATTCAGGGGTTCCTTTGATGACAGCTTACTCCACTATGAGTTTTATCCTGTTGAATGCTAACTGCATGTGTTTATGAATATTACTCCCTTCACTATATGGTGTTGCATAATCCGCTGAAGGTGGTCATGTTATATTTTTGCAGTTTCGCACTCACAAGGTTATTTACAGGCGGTATGCGGGATTGTTTTTCTCCATGTGTGTTGATATCACTGATAATGAGCTAGCATACCTGGAGTGCATACATTTATTTGTGGAGATCTTGGATCACTTCTTCAGCAATGTGTGTGAGCTGGATTTGGTATTTAATTTCCATAAGGTCAGTAAGGACTTTCGGCCTTCCGTATTTATTCTTCTCTAGCTTCTTGCTGTTGCATATGAAACAGGCATTGCGCTCGAGTAGTCATTGACTGTGCTTCTTATGATGATGTGTTGAATTGATTTGCATCATATAGCATGCACACTGCAAGTATGCAATCGTTTTTATTACATCATAAATTCGCCTTCCTTTTCTTGATGAGTTTGTGTGGGGTATGTGGTTTTTCCCTTAAGGGGCTTCTTTCTGATAGTGGAGCAGCTTAGGCAGATCGGTAGACGGGGGATTGTAGTGGATGATAAAGAATCACTACAACGGATCTCTTTAATTGAAACCTTGATGTGCTTCAGTGTGTTGGAAAGAACATGACAATAGGAATTGCATGAAAATGTTTATGATCTGATGGCTGAGATAGACTCCATAGGAGGCAGGGTCATTCGTGAGCAAGTAGATACAAGTGTCTCTTTCTCTCCCCCCCCTGTGAGTGTGTGTCTATGGGCCTCCATTTCGTTCTGTGCATGAGTGTGTGTGGACCGCCATGTGTTCCAGTGAGTAAGAAGTACAGGTAGAGCAAGTATTATAACATGCGCACATATATCCTGCATAAATATGGCTGATCTTTTAGCTTCTTTTTCTTGATCTTACAAGTTTGAGCATGTGCATCAGTGTATAATAATGTGTTCTGTACTCCATTTGTAGAAATTTTAGAATTTTAAACAGGGATCAGATGTTGTTATGGTCAAATGCTAGACTTTGGAGACTGTTGCATGTGCAATAAACAGTGTGCATCAGTGTATAATAATGTGTTCTGCAACTCCATTTGTAGAAATTTTAGAATTTTAAACAGGGATCAGATGTTCTTATGGTCAAATGCTAGACTTTGGAGACTGTTGCATGTGCAATAAACAGCATTAAATTTTCAGGTATACTTGATCCTGGATGAATTTATACTTGCAGGGGAGCTGCAAGAAACAAGCAAGAGGGTATGCTTAATAAATATTCATGTGTTTTGTCATTTTTACATTAATAGTTTATCAGCAATTGGGTGTTTTAGTTGCAGTGCTCAGGGAATTTCCATTTCCTACTTTTTTTAGGCAATCATAGAGAGAATGGGAGAGTTGGAAAGACAGGAGTGAGAAGCACAGATTTGAAGGAGTATTGTAGAGGCTTGGGCGTGTTTCATTCTTCTACTGGTTTCCATCTTGTATTTTGTGTTCATTTGATTTCACCATTTTGACTGATTTCATGTCTAAGCTTTTTCTATTCAAGTTTTGGAAATCTGTTTACACTGTTCAAGTTATCAAGCTTATAACATTTATATGTCATGTCACCGAGCCTACCTTGTTGTGTAGCCTCAAGTGATGGATCGTTCCAATGACATTTTTATGGCCCTCGGAGATGTAAACAGCTTTGGTAGTTTGTATTTGGAAATTCTAGTTTCTAAGGACATGATGAAATGAATCACTTAGTAAAATTGTGAAAGTAAAATTGTGAAATGAGTAAATTCTGTGATCTGTCGGTACTCGGTGGAACAGAGGGCGCTGACAGAGAGAGGGAAACATGCTACTATGAGTATCACAGGTTTGGTGGAGGGAAAGAGGTATTAACCTGTGTTCAAACCACTACTTGGGCTGAGTTCTCATCCTATGCCCGATATGAGTACTCGGCCCGACTCCAAGTATTTCTGTCTTAGTAGGGCAGAATACTGTAGCAGCAAAAAAAAAAAAGGTTAAAAAAATTAT
Source organism: Amborella trichopoda (assembly GCF_000471905.2). Next base: position 575,816 of record NW_006500353.1, read on the forward strand.
AAAAAATAAGAAATGTATATTTAAAGTATGATTAAGTAAAAAATATTAAAATGGGATTAAAAAATTAGAAAAAAAGTAGATTTTTTTTTTAAAAAAGAAAAATATCTCTATATCATCTATTTTTAGGTTTTATTTCTTAAATCCAATGTTTCAAAAAATATCTTCTAATCCCCTGGTCATTTTAAATCTATTTTTTAACTTAAACAAATATTAGAAAGATGTGCTCTTTTTAAACCAAATCCTTTTTCTCTCTTCACTTATATATCTCAAACTTCTCTCTCTCTTCTTGCTTCTCTCATTCTCACTCTATCTCCTCCTGTGTTTTTCCAAACACATTTCTCTTCCCGATAGCTTTTTACTACTATGAAGCCTTTCTCTCTAGAAGTTTGGAATGATGGTTTTTAGAAAATGTATGTTTTTTTAGATTTGTTTGGCGTAAAAAAGCAGGTTTAAATTAACCTAGGGGTTAAAAAAAAAATATATACAATTTTTATGTTCCAATATATCTTTTAAAACTTTGGATCAATTGTGAAATGGTCTAAAAATAAAAGGTATGGAGATATTTTCTTTAGAAAAAATAAAAAGGGGGTATTTTTTTAAGGGGGCGATTTGTATAGAGCTAAGGCTCTAAACAATCAAGGTAGAGCACACCTTCAAATAGTGCCCAGAAAAGTGATTTCAACATTAAGAATATTTGTGATAGTTTTAAAATATATTTTCATATCTAGTTATAAAATTCAAAGCTATCTTTGTGAGAGCTTTAAAATATACTTTCATATTTAATTATAAAATTCAAAGCTTCAAAAATCGTGTAGATCGAGTGTATTTATGAAAACTTGAAAAATCTTGAAAATTGATGGTCTAAAAATGCATTACAATATGCTCTATTTTCAAAATTTGAAATTTATTTTTTTTGCATGCCATGCATCTTGAAGTCAAGATGATCAATTTGAAGATAATTGGGCATCAAAACAACTACTTTTAGTAAAATTTTGAGGTGCACTCTAATTTGATTGTACAGCCTTGGCTCTATATAAATTTTTATCTTTTTTAAATAATTAAAAAAGAATGCAAAAATGTAAAAATAATTATTTATGGCTAAAACACTTTACAATCTTTGCTAAAATGATAGTAAAAAGACATGATAAAAAAATTTCTGATTTTTTGGTATTCTTATAATTTTTTTTGAATTTTTTGTAATTTCCCCCAATAATCACCGATCTCAAAAAACTCTTGCTCGCGCAGGGAGGCGTGTCAACAACATGCTACTATACTATGGGTACGGAGTGTATCAAACAATACGTCACCAAGTATCATAGCCAGTGGTTTAAAAAATGATATGTGACCCAGATCGAGCATTCTAAAAACCTATATGGATCGGTGAATCGGCGATTTGGATCGCGAATTGGTCGACTCGATTGAATTAAGCTTTAAAAAAAATCTAAAAAAATTATTAAAATTCGTTATAAATGTTGTCTTTTATGAATCTAATAAGAAATGAGGGTACTACATTGTTAATTTTCCTTTTTTTCATCAATTTGTAAATATTGAGATGTTATTTCCCTGTATAAACTTATATTAACCATTAAATTTACATCACACAAAAAAAAAATCATAGAATTATCATGGACAAAATATATAATCATACGTGGACTACAATAAAGAGTAGACTAAATTGATAAAAAAATAGACACGAAAATCTTGAATAAGCGGAAAACCCTAATCCGCTAAAAAAACCCCAATTATTATAAGTTAACTAACTATAATCCAAAATTATTACAACCTAAGTAACTATAATATTATATACTGAAATTAAAATTGTTGGTTTAAATTTTATAATACAAATAATAACAAATCCAAAATATTTTATAATATCATCAAATTTAAAATGTATTATTGACAATAGTAAGAAAAATAGTACATTACATGACTTATAATGCAAAAATTAATAAATAAAATAAAAGAGTTGGTTATCAATCTAGAAATTATTATAATGTGTACCAATTTTCGAAATAATACTTTAATTTTTCAAAATTTTAAAATTTTAAATTTCTAGAATAAATTTAGTAAAAAAGATTGTTAGTAGAAAGAGAGAGATTTCAAATAGAATAAACCAGTGGTTTAAAAAACGGATCGGTGCCCTAGGGTGTATTATTACAACCTAACTAACTATACTATTACATCATTTATTCCTATGCTGTATTAAGAAATACTTGTTGTATTTATAAATATCTTTTATTTTTTTTGACAAAAAATATTTGTTGAATTATCTTTTTATTTTTTGCTAAGAAAAATATGATACTTGTTGTATTACTTTTTATTTTATTTTTTGACAAAAAAATTATGAAGATGTTGTACTACATTTTTTATTTTGTATTATCTTTTATTTTATTTTTGACAAGAAATACGTTATATTACTTCTTCTTTTTTTTTACTAGAAAAATAAAAAAATGTATTTTTTTTTACCAAAAATGCTTGTTGTATTACCTTCTTCTTCTTTTTTCCTTTTATTTTTTTTACAACAGATTTTTTTTCTTCTATTTTTTTATTTTTTTATTTTTTTTACAACATAAATTTTTTTCTTTTACGATTTTAAAAAATAAAAATAAAGCCCCAAATGGTATTTTTTTCCTTTTATTTTTTTCACAACATGATTTTTTTTCTTTTACGTTTTTTAAAAATAAAAATAAAGCCCCAAAAGGGGAATTGCGCTGGAGAGGAATCAAGGGTGTGCAAGCCAAAAAATCCGTAGAGCTAACATTTTCTACCTATTTGTCACATTATGTTTACAATGCTGTAATAAATATATACATGTTATTAGTTATGTAACTCTAACTTTGTCCCACATCGAAAGACGGGAGCACTGAAATGCTCTTTTAATAAGAACACAATACCCTACAAACGAGATTAGAGAGATACGGGAGCGACGTGTCACACGTCAAGGCGTCTTCTCATGCGTGGGTTAGGCCTGCCATGTGTTTGTTAGCTTATCGCAAGTTAGAACTATTGATATTACGGACATTTCGATTCCGCGTCAAACGCGCTGAATTTATAAACCCACTGATCGCATAACCCAAATAAAATCTGGTACGGACCTTAAAGCGTATAGCGAGTTTATATAACTATTGAAAATCCGGACATTTCGGTTCTTTTATTTGGTACGGACCTTAAAGCGTATAGCGAGTTTATAACTATTGAAAATCCGGACATTTCGATTCCGCGTCAAACTTGCCGAATTTGTAAACCCAGTGATCACATAGCATTGCACACCCGAATAAAATCCGGACATTTCGATTCGGCGTCAAAAATGCCGAATTTGTAAACCCACTGATCACATAGCATTACACACCCGAATAAACGAACGTGCCGAATTTGTAAACCCACTGATCACATAGCATTACACACCCGAATAAATCTGATACGGAATAAGCTTATAGCGAGTTATAACTATTGAAAATCCGGACATTTTGATTCCGCGTCAAACGCGCCGAATTTGTAAACCCACTGAGCGAGTTATAACAATTGAAAATCCGGTTTGACAATTGAAAATCCGGTTTGACGCCGAATTTGTAAACCTACTAAGCGAGTTATAACAATTGAAAATCCGGACATTTCGATCCCGCGTCAAACGCGCCGAATTTGTAAACCCATTGATCACATAGCATTACACACCCGAATAAAATCTGATACGGAATAGCTTATAGCGAGTTATAACTATTTCCGGATATTTTGATTCCGCGTCAAACGCGCCGAATTTGTAAACCCACTGATCACATAGCATTACACACCCGAATAAAATATGATATGGAAAGGAGTTTATGTTGGGTGGTCGAGCAAGTGCGGTAACAATCAGATTGAAAAACATGCTTTGTCTGACATACTGTGCCATGTTTGATGGGCTCGTTTTCTCCTGCACAAAACAACCGTTTCTTTGGCCTCTTCGAGGAGTTTCGATTCACTGGCTTCTCTTTTCGTTTTTTTTATTTAATTTCACAATAAAATAGGAGAGAAGATTCATTGGGTTCCTTTGTGAACTAGAAAAAGTTTATATAAAGTTGTAATTTTAAAATGTAGAATTACGGATGCCCCTAAAAAATCCATCGAAAAAAGTTATTTTAATGTTGAAAAACCCTCTAATTGATCATCTTGACCTCGAGATATATAAATATGACAAAAACAAAAAAAAAAATGGCATCTCATAAATAGTGCATCTCGTAATACATTATATTGGCCGTCCATTTTTAATATTTTTTTATATTTATAGATCTATTTGATTTTAACCATTTTTTAAATTTAAAATTTTATAATTAGATATAAAAATAGACTTGGAGATAATTTTAATAATTTTTTATTCCAAAATTACATGTTATGATAAAATTTGGAGCTACATCATAATTGGATTGTTCAAGGTCAATTGGATTGTTTAAGGTCGCAACCCAATAGAAACCACACCCAAAATCATCATAATTCTAGTAATTAAAGGAGGGAGATCCTAAGGAGGCGCTATAAAAACCTCTATAGGCAGCACCTAGATGTGCAAAAGGGAACAATCAATGCAAACGATATGTCAAATTTTTAAAAGTATGTAATCTCTATCCTCCTATATTGTGCTTTTTTTTCTATTATATAGTGACACCTTAATAGGAATGACTACGTGAAAAGAAAGTATATATTGTGTATTAGGTTAATATGAAAGATATATATTGTAATCGCTATATATGTATATATGGGAAGGTCGATACAATAACTTGTATGTTATGGTTAATTTGAGTATAATTTAGATGTATATGATTTATTTTTATTTTTTTTATATGTAATTTGTCAATAAAGACAAATATGTACATTCATATCAATTAATGGACATGATAATCTTCTTTATAGTTTAGGTGTATGTGATTTATTTTTATTTTTTTTATTTATATGGACATGAGTCTCTTCTGATAAACCTGAGATTCTTTGCATACAAGAGCTAGGATTAAAAAAACAAAAAAAAGCTATATACATTATAAGAAATTGAAACTCACTTTAGCTCCCACTCCTCCGTGTGGGCTTTTCTGAAAAGGCAAAATACTGTATCACCCTCTATTTCTTTGAGAAAAATTGGAGCCTCCTTTCGCATTGTTTTTCTTTCCATCATATCATGCTATTTTTTATGGGAAAAAAATTTATATAGAGCCGAGGCTCTAAACAATCAAATTAGAGCCCACCTCAAATTTTGTATTAGAAAAAGTTGTTTTAATGTCCAAGTATCCTCAAATTAATCATCTTGATATCAAGATGCATGGATATGAGAAAATAAATAAATTTCGAGTTTTGGAAATAGTGCAACTTGTGACACATCTTTTGACTGTCAATTTTCAAGTTTTCACATGTTTGCTCGATCTATACTATTTTTTAAGCTCGAAAATTTATAATTAGACATGAAAATATATTTAAGGCTATCACAAAGATTTCCAGTACTAAAACCAAATTTCTTGACACCGTTTGAAGCTTGAAACTGTTTGAAGGTGCGCTACTTTGATTGTTTAGGGCTTGGGCTCTATACAAAATACGCCCTTTTTTAAGCCAATTTCTTCGTTCCTCATTCAAATTCTTCCCACCCCTTGTGTGTATCTCTTTGGAAATCACTAGATGCCCAATTTCTTCATGTGTCTCCAAAATTCTTCTCACTTTTTAGAAACTTAAAATTAAATTACTAAAAAATTAAAATTAAATTACTAAAACTTGTTTAAAATTTCACCAAGTAGAATGAGCATTCGAACCTGGTGATTCTATTCATTCAATAAATCAAAGAAAATCCCTAATAATTTGCTGAAATTTTACATAAACTTTTTTGGGCGAGATGCTAGAATTGTTGAAGTTTTACCTGTAACTTGATGAAAACAATTTAAATTTTTCCAGAGACGGTGGGAAATCCATTGTTCCATCAAATTTGCAAGTCATTAGGTTTCGACGCTCTCTTAACTTCATCTTTCCAAGTCTTTTCATCTCTTCATGTTCTCAAAGGTTACATATTTTTGATAAAATAGTAAATATTTATAATTTAATAATATTTTTTTTTGAACCTCAAAATTTAGATTTTCAGACAAAAATAGCAAACTTCTTTTTTTATTTTTTCAAGATGGGATCAACCGAAACCGGCCGATTCACTTATCTGGATTGCCCATTTACCGATCTGGACAAATCTCCTAGACGATCAATTGGTTCAAACGATCCAGCTTTTTCACAACTAATTTAAAATAATATCAAATTGATCTCTTAATTTTTGAATGGTAAGATCTAAGTGTTAAAAGACTTATAATATTTCAAATAACCATCTTATTAATCAACATTGGACCATAAGATCTGTGATCTTAACAAAGATATCGAGCTGTTATCTCAGTGAAGGAATAAGTAAACACTTTACTCCTGCGGCGTCAAATGAAACCAGCTTAAAAAAAGTTTCAAAAGCGGTGCACGTGGTACGAGGACAGGGTGTTGGGAAACACGCGGTAATATCTATCTCCTGCCCTCTTTCTCCCTCTAAAAGCTCTCTCTCTCTACAACCAGTTTCCTTCTCTCTCTAAACTTTCTCTCTCTCAAAAGACGTAGTCTTTCTCATCTTCCCGTTCAACTGTCACTGAAAAGTACACTGACCCACATTAACGATCAAAGCTTTCTCTCTCCTCCAGGCCTTCCCGCTCTTTCTCTCTCTCTCTACATTCCTTTTTCTCTCTCCTCCTCCCCTGTCCTTCTCTCTCCTCCGCCGTCTCCCTCCAGTTCGTTTCTCTCTCTAGTTCTGCAAGGGCCTACAGAAGATAAACCTATTATTACTGGAAAACCCATATTTTGTCATTCTCTTTCTCTCTCTAAACTCCGCTGTGCATGGGGCCAAATTTCTAAGTTTTCTCTGGTTTCCATTTTCTCTCTCTTGAACTCTAATCTCTGCTTACACGAACACCCATCTCTCTCGGTATAGAGCCCAGGTTCCCAGAGTTTTTCTTCTCTCCGAGTAAAATTTCGTCTTTGGTCTACTAAATCCGCTCTCTTTTCGTCTCTTACCTTCATGCACTAGCAATAGAGAGGGAACCGGGCTCTAATGGCTCCTTCTTCCTCTTCTCTACCCAACAAGGTGGCGCCAGGTGACTCTATTCTCGTCTACTGGGATGGAGATCGAAAGTGGTATGGTGCAGAGGTTGTTTCAGTCCGTGAAAACCTGGATTGTGAGGTGGTTTATGAGGATGGGGAATCCGAGGTTTTGAACCTTGGAGATGTGAAATACATGATGAGGAAGTGGAAGTCTTCGACTAGAGAGAGAAAGAGCAGAAGGGGGGGAGACCATGGCCTTCTCTCTGTTCAGGAAATGCTTTTCAGCATGGGTAGGTTTTTGTTTTTCCACCCTCCTATAACCTGTTATTTTACTGTTTTCCTAATTATATAATTGGCACTTGTCGAATTAAATTTTGTTTCTTTGTTGTTTCAAGAAAATTAGATGGTACTTATAAGGGTTTCTTCTGTGAAATCGTAAGTTTAGGTTAAAACTTTTACTTATGCCTTTGGGTTAGTATGAAAACATATGCATTTTGATCTTTTATCTATATACATTGCTTCATACGGAAACTGATCTGTATGGAATAAGACAACTTAGGGTTCTTTAAGGGTTTTTGAAGTTTCTGTGATTAGGGGCATGTAAAAGAGGAAGTTTGCATTTTTTCTCCTAATTAGAAAGCTTTTATTTTGTTTTAGTGGGGAAATGATGAAATGTTGGAAATGATGAGAACTCCATGCGTGTTTAAGGTTTTTAATGTTTGAGTTGAATAATATTTTCCTGGAAAGAACCTCTATTTATACTAGTCTCTAGGGTTTTTCTTTCAAATTTTTATAATATTTATTATAAAAAAACAGTTATTAGAGCTTGTCTGAATGTCCACCCAAACACCTGGAAAGAACGTCTATTTATACTAGTCTCTGGGGTTTTTCTTTCAAATTTCTATAATATTATTATAAAAAAAGATTTCTTAGAGCTTGTCTGAATGTCCACCCGAACACCTCAAGTGCAACAACTTTGTGGGTCGAAGAAAGTCCATATTCATTTATTTATATGATATATAAGAATGGATGCGGTTTCTATGCGGCCAGCCTGCATATTGTAGAAATGCGGGCTTGGCAATAAATATATTTTTTAAATATAATTTGATCTTAAATTTTGGAGAATATATAATCTTTAACATGCAGATCATGAATATGAAAAATAAAATAAATTGAAAACTAGAAATAATAATTACATCAAGAAAACATTTGGACTGTTTGTTACACTTATTTTTAGATGGACCACCTATTTGTATCCATCTTTATGATGGATGCTTTATAGACTGCATATTGTAGAAATGCAGTCCAGCCCGCATGAAACAATTTTGCTATAAGAATGCATCCATATCAAGAAAGAAGTAATCCAAGCAGACAAAGTTCAGAACGACAAACTACCTCAGGAGTAACTTAGTGAGTCCCACAGGCATAGAGTCCATTGTAGGTTTCAAAGTAAAAAGAATTTATAACAGAATACCCACAAAGCTAACGAAGGGGCGCAAGCTGATTGAAGCTTGAGAAACTTAGTTATTGACAGTAGCCAATTCAATTTGTTCTGCAATTGAAAAGTTAACGAATGACCACCAAGCTAACAAAGGGGCACCAGCGGGCCCAGACAGTCGTGAACCCTAAAGGTGGCCTGCCCAAATTGAGGCAACAATGACATGAATTTAGTGCATGCAGTTATCTTCAATTAAGTATAATATTGCAGGGCCAACTAATGGTTCTTATCATGCATTCATCTTCATTGATATTATTTTTTCCTGGAAATATTGTATTAGATATAATACATATGTCATTAACATTATCTTTATAAAGCATGTCAACTGATGTAAGCTTTGATACGTACTTGAAAAGACTACTTAGCAAACCGTTTCTTTGGTAGGTACTTATGCTAAGTTCACTGTATATGCTAACTTCGTTTCGACACTTGGGTTTTGCTATGTACACTGCTCGGTTACACGATGAGATACGAGAGAATCTCCAGAGAGGATTACCATACAATAGTGCAACTCTTGTCTTGTTCTCTTGACATGTATATGAGTGTTCATGTATTTACAAAACACACACACACACACGCATACACACATACTCTGCAATGTAGTAACAAATGTCAAATGTTTTTGTCCGGGATATTTGGGGGCTTCCAATTTTCTTCTTAATATGGTAATGCCCCTTTCATAAGAGATCTTTGTTTGTTCTTTCAATCCATTTAACTTTTCAGAGGATAGGATTCCACCATCAGTTGCATTTGAGAAAGATCTAGGTTGGTGGAAACAATGGCATGATAGAGTCTCGAAGGATGTTAAAAGCATGAATATTCGGGGGACCATGAATGCTGCTCTAGAATTTGCATTGCAAATAAAACCAGAAATTTTGTTGCCCTGGTGGGCCACGAATGTGAGTATTTGTTTCTCTCTTGAACATTTTCTTCATCTTTATCAGCAATCAAATAGGAGTTATTGCTTTAAAATACAATGATTATAAGCTATTTGTGACTGCTTAACTATAAAATTTCCAACAATTTCTCATGGAAATTCCATAACTAAGATCTTTAACTTTAGTTGTTTGGTTGGAGAGCATATTCATTCTATAGGTATGTTATACTGTGTTACTAGGAGATTAGCTTAATTTTATTCATTTAATTCAAGATTGTTCTTGGAGTATCTCTTACGAGTTTTGTTCCATCATATTTCATTCTCACCTGTTGCTTTCCATGAAGTGAGCAATTCCACTGATGCTTATTTCTTTCTTGTTTATAGTTTTAATACATTGCTTGACTTTCATGGTTTTGGAATATTGTTTCTCATGTTGTTATTGAGTTGTTTAGGATTTTGTGTGATGTCTGTCTTTCTCCATGATAAACCTAATCAAATACAAACAGGGGCATTATTTGCAGTGAGATTTCAAATGACTTCAGTCGGACCTTTGTCCCAGACCCTTGAGTCCAAACTGCCATAGATACCTATGTTCTATCCAATAAGTTGTACAGTTATTAATCTTCTAGACCTTCCTAAAACGACCCCTTTTTATGGAGGATTTTTCTAGTTTTTTAAAATTTTCACGATTGTTGAATTTTTATGTGCAACCAAATAGGTATGGCATGGCTATTTATTAGTTTACCTTTGATCCTCCTCCATATATCATTTCTTTGAAGGCCAGAATCAAGTCCTTACCTGACCATACTTGATGTTTAAAGTCTGATATAGCTGGTATCATCCTAGATTTTGGTACACCCTTCCATTGATTGAAAATATCTGAAAGAATATTTTGACGTTTGTCTTCCTCTAGTTGCCCATGCTTTTACCTAGAATTTTTAATTACCCAAATTACCCTATGGCTCATTTGATAACTGGAACGCCAAAACCAGAAGATGTAAGTTCCAATTTTCTGTAGTACTTCCATGTTTGTAGATTGGAATTGGGAAGTGCTGCTAAAGAGCAAGCTTTAGGAAGTTCTGGGTTCTCAGAAATTGAGAACCTGCTGCTCCATCCCCCTCATGGGAGTCCACTTTTTTTTTTGGAAGTTCGCCATTTTTTTGTCTCCTTTGCTTCCCGGTGTTCTTTCTCTAACTCTGTTCTCTCTCTAACAATGTGCTTTCGCTCCTTAATTCCTCACTCTATTCTCTAACCATGTTCTTTCTCTCTCGAATTCCTCTGTCTTTCTCTAAGAGTGCCCTTGATCTCTATTCTCTCCCTCTAATATCTTTTTCTTTAACGCCTCTCTCTCTAACCATGCTCTCTCTAACTGTCTCTACGCATACCCTTTCTCACTCTTGCATACCCTTTCTTCCCATCTATGTCCTCTCACTCTCTCTAATCACCCCTTTTCTCTCTCAAACTCTCAATTTTTTATTAACTCCTGTCTCTAACAGTGCCCTTTCTTTCTTGTACTCCTTTTCTAATTTTGTCCTCTTTCTAATTGTGCCCTTTCTTTCTCTACACCATTCTATATCTAAACGTACCGTCTCTCTCTAAATCTATCTTCTCTTTAACTGTGTCCCTTTTCTCTCTCCCTCTCTAACTGTGGCCTCTGTTTCTCTAACCTCCAAATGTGCCACTTTTGTCTCTAACATTGTCCTCTCTCTCTCTTCCAGCTCTAATCTTTGTGTACCTTTCTTAGATCACTGCAATGCCTGTTCTCTATATTTGAGAACCTCTACAGTAGTTATCTTACAAATATTCTTCTAGATATTAACTAGTCCAGCTTCCAAGGGACTCAAACTTCCAGGTTCGAGCGAATGACAAGATTCTAGTTGCTAATCGTGTCCCTAAGATCTAAAACATTTGAGGATTCCCAAAATCTTGATTTCCTATACAATTGTACGAAACTTATTCAAATTCTAACATTCCCAAAATTCCCTTATTTTATTTTTAAAATCGATGAGTTGCCCTAATTCCTTGTTTGAGTCTTTGTCTTCTCTTTTCTGTCTCAACCTCTTCCATTATATTTCTCTCCCTAGTAGTGTACATAGTTTTCCTATTCTTCCCTCTGTGATGGAATTACACTGTAAAGTTAAATGTCGTAAAAGATCCCCCATAGTTCTTCACTCCAACAACTTTCGTCCAACTTTAAAAATTGCCCTCCGTTGTCTAAGTACCAAGTCTTATGTCGAGTTTGTGGATCAAGCAGTGCCAAGCTATGCGTTTGGCAAGGATGAAAGCTGTCTTCTCTGCTTGCATATTTGAATCACTAAATGGTTCTTCACATATTCTCACATTGGTCTTATGGTCAATGTTATCATATTCACCTCACTTTGGCCAAGACGACCGAAGTTTTCAGCTTCAGGCCCTCAAGTAAAGTGAAGTGAGTCCCTTCTCTTTTAAAAACTGAATATATTATTGGAAATTTTAAAATTAGCCCAAATAAATTTAAATTTTAATAATACTATCCCAAAAACATATAAATTCTAAAAAAGTAGCTCTGGACGATACATATTCTCACAAAAGACACCTATTATATTAGGAATTTGGAAAAGTGGCTTGTTATATACACTTTTTTTTGTTTTTAAATACACCGAAGACTAGCCTGCCGGAGAGACGAATTACTTCCTTTTTCTGACCAAAATGAAGAATCGTCTGCAGCAAAACTGATAGCATTGCTTGTTAAATAAAGACGTGCACATGGACTAATCTTAGTGATATTAGCTAAAAAATGAGAAAATAATAAGGGAGTGGGAAGGGTTCCATTGAGTACTGTTTGCTTCATCATCTAGCAGATATGTTTACAGCCGTCGCCTAGGTGCTGGCCTTACTACGAGTAGTAGGCTTAAAGAGTCCATTTTGAGAAAAATGTTTTGAAAAATTAGAGTTCCATAATATCATTTTTCGGAAATGGGTGGATAGAAGCAGTAAAAGAAGAAATCTATGGGACGAGGCTCAAGATCTTTTGTCCTCACCTGTATTTTATCGCCTCTTGAAAGGGCGTTTCAGGTTATCACAGGAAATATTAATATCTGGAATGTCTCAAACAATTAGGTTATAGGGATTCTACTGGGCTTGTACTATGAACCTGGAGTTGGACTTCAGGTGGGCCTTAGATGGCCCATAAAGTAGGCTTTAATGGGTGTTATTGTGGCTTGAAATTGGATCGGCCCATGGAACCGATATAAACTGCAGGAGTGCAATGCTGGAAATAGAGGGATATGGCCTACTATTTTGGGATTAGGGATTATGTTTGCAGGACGTAGGGATGATTATCTTGGAAATAATGTTTATGGTATTGAGATCTGGGACTACAGTCCCAGAGATAATGACAATGGTTCTGTGATCAGGGACCATGATTGTGGTAAATAGGTACAGTGGTGATGGTATCAGGGACTTGTGGTTGAATGAAGTAGGAGCTGTGGTTCTCGAAACAGGGCTTCTGTCGCAAAAATAGTGATTATGATTCCTGAATAGGGCCTTTAGTTTATGGACTAGGATCTATGGTGTTAGAATGGGGCCCATGGTGCCAGAATAGGATTAGGACCTATTGTTTTGGTTAAGAAACATACAAACTTCAGGTTTTTGCATGGATAAAGAGTGAAAGGGATTCGATTTCTTAGGTAGCCTTACTTAAACAGTTTATTTTAATGGTTGCAAAGATTAGATTGAGGATTACCTCTCTTTAGAAGTTTTCATCATTTTAATGACATCACAACATGAATCATATAATTGGTAAGTGTGACTAAATTATTTTCTGGTCTATCAATGTCAATTTATTACATTGTGCATAAAAAGCGCTTTGAGCCTCTTATGTGTCATGGATGTTTTCTTGCCTAGCTTTAATTCTATTCTACTATGATATCCTTTTTGTCCCTTCTAAGTGGTTTTGGATTTGACATGGGATAATATATCTTGTACAGAGTGAAGACTGGAAAATGCGCTTGCGCACTGCCTCTACAGTTGCAGAAGCACAATTAGTTGTTAGGGATTTGCAGTTCAAGGCTATTGATTGGTTTCATGCCAGGGAACTTTTTACACTTGGTAATGCTACTCTCTCTTCTCTCTGTTTTCCCCTCTTAAATTGACTCTGTAGCCTGCCAACCATGCCCAACAGCCACTGACTTTCACCCACATTTTGAGCTTGAATGCCGGCAACCTAGATGCTGCTTTATTGGTATCATGTGCAGATTGATATTTCTTTACCGCATTTAGGCCCTAAACTATGTTGATAATCATGATAGGCTTTGAATTTGCTACTTGATAGGCTTTGAATCTGTTAGTTTCTTTGTGTGCTGTTGCTACATTTTGTCATGTTTATCTTTGCAGTTCACATGCACACGGCTATGTGCAATAGTGTTCATTCACATTTGAATATAGATCTATGCAAATATGTATAATGCACTAAAGAGTGCTATAAGAAGTAGATTTTTGTGGCCTTCTGGAAGATTTCGTTCTAAGTTTTTTGTTTTGTCTCATCTTTGGTTCCATTTGGTGCAGACATCACGAGAAGTGGGAATGAAGCAAATGGGACTCAAAACCCTGACCATGGTAAGTTCCGTAATCTAATTGATGCTAATGTTGTTGAGGCCAAACCTTTGGAGGTTTTCCATAACTTGGCAACCTTCAAATTTCTGAAGTTCAAAACTTGCTTCAAACTGCAAATGGCAATGGAACTGGTCCAAAGCTTTTGGAAAGCGGTAAAATGTGCTTCAAAGCTCTCTATTGCCAGTTGACTATTGTTTGTGTAATGATGTTTTGCCATCTGGTTCCATGTGCCAAACGATTTCGAAAACATGGGTCTGTAAACACATAAATCCTAGTGGTAATTTATCCAATTGTGTGTCTGTTCCAAGAGGTTGGTCACCTTGGGAGGTAAAGTCAAGATTCTAATGCGTATTTTGTATATTGCACACTTTGTTTACAGGCTTGCTATTGTCCTAATGTGAGAATCTTCTAAACGGAATATTTGTTATATTTGCATTTTGGTGATTGCTTGATGCTTTCATTGAAGCCTGTGAACACAGAGAGAGAGAGAGAGAGAGAGAGAGAGAGAGAGAGAGAGAGAGAGAGAGAGAGAGAGAGAGAGAGAGAGAGAGAGAGAGAGAGAGAGAGAGAGTAGAGTAGAGTAGTAGAGTAGTAGTAGTAGTAGTA